>PVIA01005107.1:0-122207 GCA_004024845.1 Tonatia bakeri
GGGAGGGAGGGAGGGAGGGAGGAAAAAAAAAGCAGAACCGAATATCTGAGATTTTAGGACAGTACCAAGCAGTCTAAATACAATTAGATGTGTTATCTTAATTTCACACAAAGTAGATTTCAAAACAAGAAAATTACCATAGATGACATAGAGTACATCTTAATTATAAAAATGTCAGTTCATTGAGTACACATAACATTCTTAATTGTGTGCGAACACAAAACATAGCTCTGAAAATATGATACAAAATTGGATAGAGGGGAAAGAAGTAATCACAGAAGCACCATCATAATTGGAGAGTTTAATAATTCTCCCTTAGACAAAATTCAGTAGACATTAGTTGGTTATGCTAAACATTTTTTTATATGTATATAAATATGCCTCTAATCTTTCAATGTTTCCTTGCTATGATTACAGTTGCTATTGTTAATTCATATTGTGTAAGATCTTATATATAAAAGGATATAAAGTAATTTTTACTAGATCTTATATATAAAAGGACATAAAGTAATTTTTACTAGAATTCTAAACATTTCCTTTATTTTAAAAAATTGTATTTTTATGTGATTTTTATATGCAAAAATATTTTTATGTATTAATTCTGTCTTTCTTTTCAGAATTTTGACACTTGAAAATTTTTACTTTATTCAAAGATATTGTAACTAAATACACTATTGGAATGTTTTCATGGTTTCTTTTTATATTTAAATATTGAGTCATCTATAATCTATGCTAGCATATTGCATGAAAAATCACATAGTTGAGTTTTTCCATGTGTGAAGCAATTATCATAGTGCCATTCATCAAGCATACTACTAAATTATTGGAAATTTCACTCATCATATAGCAAGCATCCCTTTAAATGGGTCTATTTTTAGATTTCAGTTCTCCTTCATTGATATGACTGTTCTTGAATTAATAGTACTTTAAAACTTATTATAGCTTACAAAATATCTAGCAGTGAAATTCCTCTCTCATTATCTTTCTTCTCTATTTCTTGGATTATTATGTCTTTTACTGCTGAAGAAATGTGCAATTATATTGTCAAGTTTCAAAACAAAAGCCATTTGGAATTTTGACTGAAACATAGTTACTTATATATTATATACTTTGTCCTATCTCTAATTTTAACAAAAAAGTCTGTTATTTTCATTGTTGTGTGTGATATTGAATATTGAATTAAAACTAAGTTTGAGTTTTACATTAATAAAATATATTTATGTTTTTATAATAATGTTAATTGAATGCTTACCATATGTCTGTGCCAGGCTCTATATTTTAGATTATGACAATAATACTAAATTATAATATAGTCATTGTAATTATTATTATTTTATAGTTACTGGGTTTGAGACATTTGATTAGGTTCCTTTAACACATTTCACTTAGAACTCACAAAACTGCAGAAGGAGAATCTGGAGCTTAAATGATTGCAGTTACTCACTCAAAGTCTTCAGCACAGCGAGGGCAGGATGGAATAAAATTAAGTACTGTGTTCAGGTTTGGATTTTTAATTTTTGCTGAAGTTGCATCAGATACAGGTTTTGACCACTGACTTTCCAGACAGTGGAAAACATATCAAAAAGTAACAAAACATGTAAGTATTGCTTTGGGGTTGAAGTTAACATACACCAGACTCAACTGTGTTTAGCCCTAAGAGTGCATTTAACACAAGGGTAGAAAGCTCTCTTTTGACTTGCACTTGACCTCTCCTCTCCTTCCTCCACCTTTCAACTCTGGATTCCTCTTCTTGGACTTCCCTTCCTTCTCCACCCTCTCCACCTCTCTCTCTTGTCATTCTCTCCACCACAGCCACCTGCCCATCTCTCTCTCAATATTTTCCCTTTTTAAATGTATTTTTTCAAGGCTTTAGGTTTTGAGTTAATAGATTTACCTTGAAAAGTAAAATACATTTATGCCATGTTATATTTCCATTTTGGCATCACAGCTTGGATTTACTTACAAATCCTTGAAGAAAAATCTCTGTACTTAAGCTGTCTGTGAGGTGGAAATCCCAGCAGCCTCCAGGCCGAGTCCTCCTGGTCCAGGGCTCCCTGCTTCTCCTCATTCACCTTTCTAGCCACATCCACAGCTGATTCACACAGCCTTTAAGATGATGGATTTCATCTCCCTCTGAATTCACCTAAGAAATCTGTATATCATGTCATCTAATAGCTGTATTTTCTGGCTGTTACAAGGCAATCTATGGTTTATTAACAGATGGGAAGTAAATATTAATGGTGGTAATGATCTAGTTATACTTTTGTGATAGTATAACACAATAGAAATCATTAAGCTCTACAAAGCACTATAGATTGAATAAAATATAATGCAGCCTTGTAAATACATGTATAAATTGCTTCCCAAGCTATAATTTTAAACCACTTACAAAGGATTATATATAACTATATACAATATCATATATGTGTGTGCATGTGTGTGTAAAATAAGCCAGTACTATCTCCATATATATCACTATATGCAACATTATATATGTGTGCATTTATATGCATGTATATACATATATATCTATATAAATAGATATGCACATATACATATATATGTATACACACATAAGGGGACCCAAAAAACAGGAAGTTTATTTATTTATAAAAAATAGTGTAATTATTCTTACATGTTTAAACTTCAGTCACCTTCAAAGTACTCTCTATTTGCTGCAGTATATCTATCAAGATTTTTTTCCAATACTCAAAAATGTCTTTGAACTCTTTAATTTTGATGCTTTTTAGTGCTTCTGCCATTTTTTGTTTCACCTCTTCCACATGGGTGAAACATTTCCTTTTAAGTACTTTTTTTAATCCAGAGAAATAAACAAAAAAAGTCGCTGGGAGTGAGATCGGGTGAATAGGGAAGGTAGGGCACAGGAGTCATGCTGTTTTGGTCAAAAACTGCTGAACGCTCAGTGCAGTGTGGACAGGTGTGCTCATAAATCAGCCATCGTGAAATGGGTGAACACATTGAAAGAGGCATCAAAAAAATTCACTGAAGCTGAAGGCAGCCTCTCACAACAACACCAGCTAAACACTGATACAGATGGGTTGCTGGAACACTAAGCCAGTGGGGGAAGCCTGTACTACAAGGGGTCTGTTCTCCAGAAGATAATTCCATTTTGGGGGGATATATATATCTCCAGTTAAAACTATGATATGTATTTAATTGTTTCTAACAGATATTTATGTTATATGCAACATCAAGGAAGGGACATTGTTCCTAGGCAAAGATCATCTCAGATGGCTTTGGTAAAGTGTGCATTTGATTTTACAGACTTCTTTAGTTAGTTTCACCTTTGAAGTTTATTAATATTCCAAAAATGAAGCCCTTCTGGTTTTTAATGTATTTTGGGAAAGGCTTACCACTTCTATATAATCAATGCACTTCCATCCTTAGACACAATGTAATGTTGTCATGCAATTTAGTTTTGGCATACTAAAGACTCATTTGGGGTTGAAAGGTGTATGAGTAGTTTTGAGAGGTATCTCCTGAAATGAGTTTGCAAGAAGCTTGTGATTCAGAAAATAGTCTTAAAATCCTGAATACCATATGTTGTGGATTTCACTACTCCTCTTCAAATTTCCATACCTGATAAAACCCTCCTCCACATACTATAGAACATGAGGTGGCAAATGAAGGCAGGGCTGGAGCTCAGGGAAGTGTGACATGTATTGCACTGTGCAGAAAAATTTTTCCTTTTTTTAATTAAATCTATTGGGGTGACAGTGGTTAATAAAATTATATTGTTTCAAGTGTACAATTCTGTAATACATCATCTGTATTTTGTATTGTGTCTTCACCATCTCAATTCAAAGGGAGAAATTCAATTGACATGAACTTTATCTCATTTTCTATTGATTGTTGGAAACTTATCACTTCAATGTCCCCAGACTTGAGGAGGTGTCTGCAGGCAGACAGAGAAACAACCTGGATCTTGAAGAGATATCTGCATCCTTATGTTCATTGCAGCATTATCCACAATTGCAAGCCAATTCCTCATCAATAGATGAATAGATAAGAAACTGGTATATACATACAATGAAATATTATTCAGCCTTAAAAAATAGGAAATCCTGTTCTGACTAGTGTGGCTCAGTTGGTCAGGCATAGTCTCACTAAGTGAAGTGTCACTGGTTTGATTCCCAGTCAGGGCACATTCCTGGGTTGCCTGGTTGGCCCCTGGTCAGGGCATATACCTAGGCAATGGATGGATGCTTCTTTCTCACATCAATGTCTCTCTCACTATCTTTCTCCCTCCCTTCCTCTCTGAAAATAAATAAATAAAACTTAAAAAAATAAGAAATCCTGACATGTGCTACAACATGGATGCACCTGGGGGAAGGAACACCAAGCTAAGTGAGATAAGCCAGTGTTCACAGAAAGACAAATACTACATGGTTCCAGTTTGATATTTCTAAAGTAGGCAAACGTCATAGAAACAAAGTAGAAAGACTGTTGCTAAGGGCTTGGGTGAGCAAGAGAGGATTAGTGTTTAACAGCACAGAGTAGCAATTTTATGTCATGATTTGAATGAAATAGTGCATTTTGTCTTCTCATCTATGTTCCCAAGAACATTGCAAGGCAGCACAGGATAAGCCTCCAAAAGATACCTGTTGAATATTTAGACAGAGTTAACTAAATTAATGAACAAATGGTGAATTGAGGATAACAGAAATGTGAGATCTGATTTAGGTCTTGAAGCATCATCATCATTCTGGTTGTTTTATGGCATTAAAATGTCCACCCTCAAATATCTTTTTCAATGACCCCTTTCACTCTAGGATTAAATTCAAGTTACATCCCATTACCATTTTAACATTTCATGTATCTGTGTCAACCCTGATAAATCCTCCATTCCTAAAGGAAAACTTTAATCTCTCCTTCCAAGTAACTCCTTTCTTTTACCTATTCTCTCTTCTTGGTCTCATTATTGCATTTTGAAAGGTGCCTGCTGTCATAGGACCTTTCCTAAAATTATCTTGTTCCTTATTGTCACTTAAGCCAGGAGATCAGAGAATTGATAGTGATATTCTGAAGTGATATTCTTGTTCTTCACATATCTTGGGACAAAACAATCCTTAGATTTTTTGTCCTAGGTGCAAAGTGATTTGCAATGTCATACCAACAGAGGCACTATCTCCTGGAAAGCAATCTCCCCATTCACTAATTGAGAAGGAGAGTTAGGTTCTCCCTTAGAGCCTCGATATTGTATGCAGTGTCTGGGACAAACCATATAGAAAATCTTGTTTCCAACAGTCTGCACTTAATGGTGAATCTAAATCCACAATTGATCAAGAGAAATGGGACTGGCTGATGATGGTCAGTTTGAAATTTTGAGATGGATCAAGGAGCTTTCAAAAGTTCCAAGAGCTTAATAGACTTGAAGCTGAAAGTTTACAGTTTATATGATATACTCACATAATATTGTGTCATTCAGTCATTAACACATGACTCTAATGCAGATACTATATACCACATTTCCAAACAAGGCCACTTAAAGAATTGTGATGACTTTCCTAAGGTCACCAAATGAGGTATTATGTGAATTGATCCTGAATTTCTCTTAATTATAGCACTTCTTTCCCTATACCATGTAGTGTAATAAATGTAATATAAAATATGTCTGCGAATACCCAGACTGCAACCAAAACTCTAAAATTTAGACATAATGGTAATTTCACAAAAAAATAACTCGTTAACCTGCTGACCTGACTTTATAATCTCCTGATATAATAAATGACACAGACAACCATTTTCTCTTTAGTGAAACCTGTGATTATTACCATTGTCCAGGGAATATATGCATCAGAGTTCAACCAGAGATATGTTGGAAGAAATTAGTTTATACAGTTGTGGGGTGGTCAGGCACGTCCTCCTTCCCTGGCTAATCTCACAGAAAAGGCAAGCATAATGAAGCCCCTGTCCATAAGTGGTTGGCTTTCTTCAGGGAAATCAGCTTATTCTGATGGCCTTTCAAATGATGTGCACAGGTCATATTGCCAGGAAGGTGTTTGTATCATGCTACCTAGTTCCTTATTATGCTGCTTTCCGAGGCTCTGCTGGGCTCACGTGGCAGTTCCCACACTCTCCCACCATCGCCAGAGCTCATCAGCCATGTCTCTTTTGCTCAATAACAGTGTTCTCGTCTGTATCCAGCCTAGCTTACTCTATTACTGCTCATAGGCAACACATGTGCTCTTTAGGAAGTGTCCTCAGACCACGGTTCACTGGGGAGCTTCACGGTAGGACTTGGGGGCAGCTAGAGAAAATCTGGGGAAGTGGCAAGAAGAGTGTTAGTGATTTCCAAGTCAAGCCACACATTACAATTACTTGCTATCCACAGGGTGAGTGCTAAGTTTAGACTTTTATTCTGTATATGTATTATTGTATATACATACACACACATATACATACACACACACATACTATATATACATATAACAAACGTGTTACATGTTGCATGTATGAATACACATATGCCGTATATAATATATATTTACACTTAGTATATGTATACACACATATGTATTATGTATAGGTATATAATATAACCATACATATATATAATACATAAATGGATGTATATACATGTGTATACTATAAACAAATATATACATATAATACTGTATATAAATATTATATATACACATACATACATATTTATGTGTATATATAATATATATAGAAATGCATTTATGTGTGTATATAATATCTAATTTCACATGTATATATATTATATATAGTGTATATACAATATACACTTCAATATATACACACACGCACACAAATATGCTGTTAAAGTCTGGTTACAAGTTGACCTTCCACCAAGAAAAAAGCACATGAAATTGATTTCCTTTGTTCACTCTAACATAAAATCTTTTTATTATCTTCATTGTTACTACATGATTTCTGCTTTTGGGGGGATACAGTCAATGCCAAATTTTAGATTTCCTTATCTGACAATGACAACTTGAGGTGCTCTAGGAGATACTCCACAAATCTTCTGTTTTCACACAGATGACTGAATATTTTAATGACAGTCCAAGGTAAGGAACTGGGGCACAGCTCATAAAATAATACACACACATCATTTTCAGACTCCCTATGAGCGTGGAAAAAACATGATGAAGAACTCACTTTGTATTTCAGAACTCTTTTGTAAAATGATTGCCCCCAGAGCCATGATGTACACTTATTTTTTAATGTGTCATGTTTATTTCAAGATGGTGCAGGATCCTACTGTTAATTCCAAAGGCATGCCTCTTTTGTTTATCTGTGGCATATGCTCTATGGTAGCAGCTCTGGGTGGCACTCCCATAAAACAGATGCTGCAAGGAAGAAAAGGAGCATGGATTTATCTGTAATGATGGAAAAGTCCAACTCTTTCAAGAAAGGCATTCTAAGAGCTGAATCAAATATTTGATTTTCCACTAAATTACAAAATGAAAACCATTTTTAACAAATGATGTAGTTAGAGCCAACTGAACAAGGACTTTGTATTATTGTCTAAAGTCCAATTCAAAATCACTTAACAGGTCACCTTAGCAACTTCATCTATTGATTGGGCATCAATATTTAATCCTCCGTTTCTGAAGAAATTACAACATAATAGACCATCTTTGGTGCTTTAAAAAAATCTACTTCTGGAGTCTATATTTAGAATATAACTTCCAAGATTTTGCTTCTTTAGAGAAAGTACTTTTTCTAAGACATCATTTTTTTCAGAGTGTACTTTGAAACTCTATATTAGTTTAACTTCTCTTGAGGTTCTTATTTTAATGCATGTGTTTATAAAAAATCAAAATGCAATTGTTTTGCCCTTCTCAAAATTAAAAAGTACTATATCTCTCTCTCATGTTTTAGCACCCTTCCATGTCAACTGGTTGGGTAGTAGGCATTCTGATGTCTCCTATTTCCAGTTGGATGGGAAGGAAGTGGCCACATCTCATTGCCATCAGTCCTGGAAGCATGTACAGATACAGGCCTGTCTATAGATGTTTACAGATGTGACTCAGTTTTCATATTTACTAAAGTTGATAGGCTGAAGGTGATTCAGATTCTTATTTTTTAAGTAATGATTTGCGACCCATGATATATGTACAGACAGTAAGGATACAGGAATGCATAAAATTAAAAAAATGAATTTAAAAAATAAATAAGGTTTCATAAGAATTATATAACTTTTCTCAGGCAGTATTTATGGATTCATTGTTACTTTATTCCTCCAGATCACAAAAATGTTTTCAAATTCACCTTAATTTAGAAACTGGAAGCTGACTTTGTTTACATAGTTGATTATAAACTTGGCCTTGATGTTTCCTCTTTTCCAGCACCCTCATCCTTTGTCATGAAACATTTCTCCTAATCTGATTCTGAGCTTCACATTTAACTTGTTCAGACTAACAGAATGTCAACAAAGTGATGCTAGTTGAACCTTGAAAACATTTGTATGATTTATTTCACACTTTTTGGTCTTGCCCTCTGTCACTGCCAGAGGTCCTGGTAAAGGGTAACAGAAACAAAAGAGCAGAGTTGAGGAGTTTCTGTCAGTCCACAGAGCCCATCAGATGATCAGCAGGCAAGGCAAGACCAGACTGCCTTCCACCAAACCTGGCTGGAACTGCCGCTTTGTATACTTGGGAGCCAAATAAAAGCAGATTATTCATGTCCCTGAGGTCCTGTGGCTGTTTCTCATGCCACACTACTGTAGCTATTAATATAGAGTACAGAAACAGTACCAGCACACCTAAGTGTGCTATAACAAATTAACAAATACAAATTATACTATGCCACTATAACAAATTGTATGGCATTTTTTCTAGGACCAGTTGGCTGCTGGAAGTTTAAACTGACAAAGAAGCTAATAGAACAATGGGAAGTGCTGAGGAAAATGTTACAGGGAGCTGAGAAGATAGCATCTATGATAGATAGTTCAGAATATTTGGGGAATAAAAGGTTGCATCACACAGCGTAGAAAATAAATACGTATATACCTAATGGTCTTTTGGGTTTGCACAAGGGGGCTTGCAAACAGATTAGTAAAAGTACATTTCTCTCTTACTAACTGCATATAATAAAATACTTCAGGAAAGAGATTAACACAGTAAGGAGCTAATTTTGAGGCATAATTTGAAGGAACGACCTGGATTCTAGGAATGACAAGATTTTGGAGATTTGAAAAGTAAAAACAGTATTCCTCCTTTTCATCCTCTCCAGCAAAGAAAATGATCTTAAGATGTGTGTGTTGATGTGTGCGCGTTTTTGTATCCCAGCTACACCTCAACAAAGCTAAAAACAAATATTACTCCAATAAGCGCAACTAGAGCCTAGACTGGAGTTTGTGCTCTGAATGTATGTGTGTGTTGGTGTGTGAGTGAGGCTCTGGGAAAAAAAGTTCATTTTCAGGAAATTTAGATTGTTTTTCCTGGACTGCTAATCTGGAAAAAAAAACATTCTGACTACTTTCTAAGGAGAACCTGAATTAATGCATTGTCATTTAATAATTCAGCACATCTTCGTGCCTCTGTGCCTAACATTGAAAATATCACCAAAACAGATTATGTATGTGGGGAAGATAGGAATTTGTGTCTGCTATGCTGGTAGATTCTGGTGAAAACTAATTTACTTGAGAAATATGTAGGATATCACTTAATTTAAGTGGAACAGCTAACACGGTCTAGCAATTTTTCTGACTACAACTTCCATCTTCTAAAATCTAAAAATGAGATTAACATTTTCATCAGCAAAAGGCATTGGAATGGAGGGAGTTGGGATTTTCAATTTGTATGCACGCTAAGTAGTCACTTCATCCTAAAGCTATAATTGAAAGTCTTTTATATGGTAAATTCAGAATAATTACTGAGCCAGAATATGGTAAATATGGCAGCCAAAGAAATTCTTTAAAAACAAAACCTTAATTTTTAGCTTTTATCACGTATTTAATATTTGGCCTTTTGTGAATATGCCTTTCAATGTGTCTGTGGCATGAACTGTATTCCAGCTGCAGTGCTGTTTTCGTGGTAAAATGTAGTTCTTTTAAAGAAGGACATGTAGAAAGAGAGTGTATTTGGCTTAATGCGTGCTTATTTTTCTCTTGATAACAAGGACTGAATAATTTTAGAGAAAGACATTTCTGGCCATTTATCAGCTTTCCCTCTGGAGCAACCTTACATTTTTATTTTCTTATTTTGTCACATCTAACTGAAATTCTTCAAAATGACTTTATCTGAAGGTCAGCTACCTTTTCTATCCAATTTAATTTTATCTACAGAATTCTGTGAGTTCGGATTTGGATTAGTGATAAGTAAAGATAACAGTCGAGTCCCTGGTATTTGCAACTTTCTGGTCAGAAAATGCAGCCAGCTGACTGACAAGAGCTTCTTCTGTTGAAGTACCTGCCGGAACTGGGCAAGCAGGGGGTGTGGGGGTGGGAAATGCCCTCTGAAAGGTAACTTCTAAGATTGATTTTTAATCTCTCAAAACAGAAAAAAAATATAAAGCCACTTTAAGACTCTGAATAGTCTCCCAGACTAGCAAGACTTGTCAGGGGTTTCATTAAGGCAATCACAAAACAAAAATGTGAATGTGTCCACAGAAATGAGTGGCAGTTTGCACAGGGCAGGAGGGGGATTTTATTTTTAAAAATTAAATAAAAAAACACCCAGAAGCAAATATTTCTAGTGGTATCTGAAGAATGAGGCCTTAAAAAAAAATGGACTGTTAGTATTCTAAATTTATTGCAATAAAATTTCTATAGGAGAATAAATGCTTTGGGCTATTTGGCTTGGTATTCATTAAATCGTAAGATTTTCTAACTAACCGCTTTTGTTCAGATTTCATGCTCAACAAGCAAACTTTTGTTTTTTATTTGGCTCCTCAATTCAGGGCTTCCAGTAGAAGGAGGATATTTGAATTTTGCTGGTATGAGTATAATAGTCTAAGTGACAATATCATTTTTTCCTTTCACTTTAATACCAGTCTTCTACTTTTCCTGGTCAGTCTTCTTAAGGCATTTTCTTAATTAAATCTCCCAAGTGTACAGTCAAAATCAAGTTGTTTTTCAAGTTCTGCTTTTTTCTGCAAGACCCACTCAGTCCAAAGAATGTAGGGAATTCAAGATAATGCAAAGCCATCTCAGAAGTCTGGCTCTTCAGAGGCTCCTTCTTTCTTCCTGGCCATCCCACTTATGGAAATCATTTCTTGTATTGATGTCCTGAGGCTGCTGTAAACAATTATCATAAACAGAGTAGACTGAAACTGCATAAATTTATTCTTTCACAGATATGGAAGCCAAGAGTCTAAAACCAGATGTAGTTGGTAGGACCACACCCCTTCTGGATGCTTTAGAGGAGGGTCCTTTCTTGCCTCTTCCAGCCTCTGGTGGCCCCATTGTCCTTTGTTTTGGGGTGTATCTCTCCAATCTCTCTGTCTTCTGTCTCTTATAATTGGAGTTAGGGTCATCTGGATATTCCATGGTGGTCTCACTTTAAGACCCTCAATTACACCTACAAAGACTCTTTTTTCCAAATAAGGTCAGATTCGCAGGGTCTGAGTGTTAGAATGGGAACTTTTAGAGACTACTACCACTTAACACACCACATTTAACAATTGTATGATAATCATTTTTCACCGTTTTAGATGTACTTTATTATCAATAGTTCTAGTAAAGACACTTGAAAAAGCTCCCTCATCAGATAACACCCATTTTGTAAATTCCTCATGCTTGATTTCAAACCATTCTCTGGATGGCCTTCAGGGTTGGTGGCTTCACACAGGAGCAAACAGGGTAAGCAGGTGAAGACTCAGTGGATCCAGTCAAAGTCTTCATGAATCCTTCATTAAAGGGGCTGGAAAAACAATTTTATTTGGAATGTAATGAAAAAATCAATAGTGCTTATTATGTTGCTCATTATACAAATCAATAATAACCATTGTAACATCATTAATTCTACACTGAAGGTGTTGTCAATGTGTTTTTTAGGATGTAATTACAAAATATAGTCTACATAAAAATGTTTCTCTATAAATCTTTTATGTTAAAAGTCAGTGTGATAGTAACAAAGATAATTGAACATTTACTTCCTGGCTTATTGGAATGTCAATTAATATACAACTTAAAATAGTTATTAAGCCCTGCCTGGTATAACTCAGTGGATTGGGCATGGGCCTGCAAACCAAAGGGTTTGATTCCCAATCTAGGGCACATGCTTGGGTTGCCGGCCAGGTCCCCAGTAGGGGGTGCGTGAGAGGCAACCACACATTGATGTTTCTCTCCCTCTCTTTCTCCTTCCCTTCTCTTCTCTCTAAAAATAAATAGATAAAATCTTTTAAAAAATAGTTATTAAAAGAAAACTCCTTTAAAAAATATGTATCTCTTTATTAGGTCATAAGTATCTTTTCCTCAAAAGTTATTTTGAAGCACTGAATAGAATACTTGGTCAACGATCATTTCCAAAAACAAACTGAACCCATAAGCTGGGTCAATATGTTAATAAAGCCAGAACTGTTAGAAATATCCTGCTGAGATATTACAAAGATGAACTTATACTTTCTTGCCCTGGCCAGGTAAGAAAGGCACATACAAGAGTCAACAAATGAATGCATGAATAGGTGAAACAACAAACACATGTTTTAATCTCTCTCTCTCCATTTTTTTTCCAATAATAAAAATGATAAACTTAAAATTTCTTTATCAAAAAAAAAGAAGAGATGATTAGTAGGAGTGAGTTTCCATCCTCTCACATCTGACTGGCCATACTTGTGCAGCCCAGACTTAGGGCAGAAGACATTGAACATAATTCCGGGGCCATGAGCTGGTACCGTTGCTTGCTCACCGTCATTAACCCTGCTCCTAAGACACAACTTCAGGTAATGGGCCAACTTGGGACTGGAAACGAGGATATAAAAGTCAATAATCCCTGGAATGCCATGAAAATATGCCTAACTTCTAAGTGCTAGTGCCTTGGTAATTATTTTATTATCGGAATTAATAACATCTTTATATGTAACTTATTTCTTCAGTTCACAGACACTTACACATTTTGACTAAGGAATGCCTTAGAAATTATAAACTGCTTTTAGGAAGAAAGAGAAAAATTGACTAACAAATTACCAATAGCAATTTAGGGGAAAGGAGATATATTTAGAAAGGCATCAAAACTGGATTCCCAAGCAGAAAGAGAAAATCTTAAAGCAAAGGATTCATTTATAGGACACACTCAGCAGAGGCCATTGGATAATTTTATTTTATTCAATAATGAATCTCCAAATAAATTCAAAGGACATAAAGAAAAGATCCTATACTATAGAAAAATGTTTATATTTAGTTATAGTTCTCCTAATCACAGTGTGACAGTGAACAAGCTGCAGCTTCCATGGTTAAGAAAAGCATAAAGGAGAAAGGGAGAGAATGAGAGAAAAGTGACAACTCCTTATGGTTACCTATCAAGGATGTTAGGATGGGATGTGATGGATAAAGAAACACAAAAGTTACTTTATTGAATATTTTCATGGATAGGTGTACAATATAACATATATCAAGAAGGAATGTATTTATTGTATTTATATAAAATATATTCTGATCATTTTAGTAACCTTTTAATCAATAGCATCAAACAGATTATATAGCATATTATATATTTCCTACAAAAATGTTGAATTAATTCATTTTTAACAAGGTGATAAAATCTATACACATATTTTAGTCCAGCTGGATCTGTCTGAGACTGGTAGATGTTTTGTAACTTTGTATTTTTCAGGAAGATCTAGTGGACTGTAGCTTGATATGCCAGAACTGAAGAAAACTTTTTACCAGGTTGAAAGGAGGCCAAATTTCTTAGCAGATTAAGCTGTGCTTGATTCAATAAGATAGAAGCTGCTGGAGTTTGAAAATCAAACAGAAGAGAAAAGTGGCCTGGGGATAGATACAGCTGCCCAGATAGTTGCTGGGAATGCAGGGTCATAAAACACTAGAGAGTGACTTATAATATCAAAGCTCAGGGCATCAGAATTACAGCAATTTTATACTTAGCCTGAGAAATAAAGTCGACAATCAAACAGGAAATTTACATACAACCTTCAGTGTATTAATTTCTCTTTGGCTAGATTAATTTATATGCAGAGAAAAAGCATAATTTGAGGACAGATACTTGGTTGCTCCATGTCCTAGCATGAGATATCATTAATGCCCATATATGCTAAATATTGAGGAATCAAGTTAAATTTTGCTTCTTCACATTCAGAAAAATTAGGAGAATAACCTCTGTTGAGGTAACTACCAAAGACACTAAGAGGATAATTTCCTATCAAAGTCACAGATAATTAATAAATATTTCCTGAATTAATGCTATAGACAATATTTCTCATTTCATTACTTAGATGAAATTTCACAAGGATTCCACTTTGAATAGTAGCTGATAAAACAATATTATTCACCACTAACCTATGTGTCAGTGCTGTCCTAGGATTAATAGATAAAATTTAAAACTTGACAATTTTCTCAATAAATTTAAAATGGGTATCTAAGGTCCTGTTGTGATAAATGGGTATTATTGTTGGAATTATACACATTTAATTTGTTCATTGTACATAAGGGTGAAGTTCACTTGTCAAAATTTATTTTGTACATTTAGATACCTGTTTCAGGTCAGGTTTAACTTGGCAATAGTGCTCTTTGAAACAAAAGGAGCATGTCCTCCCTTTATCGAGTTGGAACTGGAACATGGCAAAGTTAACCTATGGGCCTGCTGAGTGGGGGTGCAGATGGTGAATTCAAGCTAATGGGAAAATATCTTGTGTCATCACAATATGGCAGAACTGCTGGTGCACAGACCACAAAGAAACACTCTAAGGGAGAAAAGAGTATAATTTTGAGATTACATCATTATCTTTTCCTCCATCAAACACCTGGAATGAAATTAACAGTTCACGTTGTTAATTGTACACCTGGAAAAATTGCAGTCAAATAGTGAGTGGTTGCTTTGCTCCTTGCTTCTCTGATAATAAAAGTAGTTGAGTGAGGCTGGACTCCTGATTTTTCAGGGTATTGACCTGCTTCTCCATGTGCTATCTTTTACAGTGTATAATGTGCATTTTTTTGCCCAAACTTTTGAGGGAAAAGTAAGGATGCACATCATATATGGGTAGTACTAATTCTGTATCTATATAATTTTTTGTCTTTCATTTTATTTTTTAAAGTATATTTTATTGATTATGCTATTATGGTTGTTCCATTTATTTCTCCCTTTTGCCCTCCTCCTCCCAGTACCCTCATTTCCTCCAGCAATCCCCCCTCCATTTAGCTCATGTCCATGGGTCAGACATATAAATTCTTTGGCTTCTCATTTTCTATACTATTCTTAACTTCCCCTGTCTATTTTGTACCTACCAATTATGCTTCTTAATCCCTGTACCTTTCCCCCCACATTTTTCCCTTCCCTGCTGATAACCCTCCAGGTGATCTCCATTTCTGTGATCCTGTTCCTGTTCTAGTTGTTTGCTTAGTTTGTTTTTGTTTTTGTTATTTAGGTTTGGTTGTTGATAGTTATGAGTTTTTTGTCATCTTACCATTCATAGTTTTTATCTTCTTTTTTTTCTTAAATAAGTCCCTTTAATATTTCATATAGTAAGGGCTTGGTGATGATGAACTCCTTTAACTGGCCTTATCTGAGAAGCACTTTATCTGTCCTTCCACTCTAAATGAAAGCTTTGCTGGGTGGAGCAATCTTGGATGTAGGTCCTTGCCTTTCATGACTTCGAATACTTCTTTCCAGCCACTTCTTGCCTGCAAGGTTTCTTTTGAGAAATCAACTGATAGTCTTATGGGAACTCCTTTGCAGATAACTCTCTTCTTTTATCCTGCTGCTTTTAAGATTCTGTCTTTATCTTTAACCTTTATAAATGTTTTTATTCTTTTATTTATGCTTATACATTAGAAGTGTAACTCTAGATAGTAATAACGATACCCTTATGCAAAATAATACCCTGGAATATGATAATCAGTTTTGTTTCTAAATATAAATAAATAAATAATAAATAAATAAATAATTGAATTTAAAAGTTAAAATGAAATATTTTTTTCCTGAAAATTTGAGCCAAAAATGTGGGTGTGCACTATGCACAAGAGTACATTATGTATGGAAAAATACAGTAATTATTCCCACTATTTTAAGAGCACAGTTGAATGAAACTGATGAAATAGTGGATCTGTCATTTAAAACATGTACACCAAAACTGTTGTAAGGAACTGATATGATGTAAGAATACAGGCATAAAAATGTGGGTCTGTTTAAAAACCCTCCCAATCAGGAATTAATGCCAACCATTGAAATCACTGTAGTTGATAGTCCTTGTTTTTTCAGAAAACTATAATTAAAATACAAATGACCAAACTCATTCCACAGATCAATTTACTGGTTTCCAACTGAAAATTGGAAAATTTTTGGAATCAGATTCAGGGAAAAATTTAACCCAAGCCATAGAGACTTTCTTCTAGCATTTGTAAAATAACTCACTTTTGATCAGGCAGAGGTGATTCTCTGCCTTACTGTTATATGATGCTCAGTAATTTCTCTATAGGTTGCTGTATTATCCTCCTGAACCAAAATTTCTATCACTTTCTTCCCAATTATCCAAAGTGAGTCCCCTACAGAGACCATCCTTCCTTGGGTATAAGCCTTTCCGGACAATACTTTCCTTGTTCTTCCGTGGTGGGTAGCATAAATAAATGCAGCATGGTAAGCTATGATGAAGAAACCTCAGAAAGACTATGCACACATTAAATCATGTAACTTTCACAACAGTCCTATGAGTTAATGTCATTTTCAACTGTCTAGAGAATAAGAAATAGCATGGAGAGATGACATGAGTCGTTCAATGTCACTGGGTTATTAAATGGTCAAAGGAAAATCAGAGTCCTGTCTGTCAGAAAGCAAACAGGATCAAAAGCCTTTTTTTCTGAAACTTTATCCAGCAATACATTAAAAAGATAACACTGTGATCAAGTGGGATTTATTCTGGGGATGCAAGATTGGTATGATATTGGTAAGTGAATAAACATATATACCACATAAACAAAATGAAGGATTAAAACCTTCATCCTGAAGGATCAGCCAGTCACAGGCAGCATCTGATATTGACCTGCAACAGAGTACCTCACAAGAGGCTCCAGAACCAGCACACGCAGTGGCCAACTTCAAACAACATCAGAGCAGGATTCAGTTATCTTCACAAGTGGCATATCCAAAGAGAGATCTTGGTGGGCACCAGACCCTGCTGAGGCAAATTCCACTCTGAATCGTCAGCACCTGCCCAGCAGCTCATATACTGTGGTCAAGGTTGATCCTCGCAGTCAGTGAGCCTGAGGGTTGACTCCACATACAAATGGGCCAATAGCAATCAAGACTCAATTACAACAGGAGGGCCCACAAAATAAACACATAAGACATTCCTGGAGGACCCAGCCCAGGTGATCAAGGAGACTATGCCATGGGATCCCAGAGGGACACTTATTACATAAGGCCAACCTACCAAGACTGAAAGTCATAGCAGATCTACCTAACACATAAAAACAAAAAGAGGCAGCCAAAATGCGGAGACAAAGAAACATGTCTTAAATGAAAAAATAGGAGAAATTTTCAGAAAAAGAGTTATGAGCATAGAAACCATAAATAAGAACTACTCAGTAATGAAGACTACAATATCTGAAATGAAGAATACACTAGAAAGAATAAACAGTCAATTGATGAAGAAGAGGATTGAATCAGCAATTTGGAAGACAAGGTAGAAGTAAAAACACAGTCAGAACAACAAAAAATAAATAAATTTTTTAAAAAATGAAAATAGTTTAAGGGACTTTTGAAACAACATGAAGTGTAACAACACACACACCATAGGGGTACCAGAAGGAGAAGAGAGAGAACTAGGAACTGAGAACCTATTTGAAGAAATGATGACCAAAAATGTACCTAACCTGGTAAAGGAAAAAGACACACAAGTCCAGAAAGTACCAAAAGTCCCAAACAAGATGAACACAAAGAGGACCACACCAAGGCACATCATACTTAAAATGGCAAAGGTAAAAGACAAAAAGAGAATCTTAAAAGTGGCAAGAGAAAGACAGTTAATTATCTACAAGGGAAGTCCCATAAAACTGTCAGCTAATTTCTCAACAGAAGCATTTCAGGCCAGAAGGGGTTGACATAGCATAGTCAAAGTGATGTAAACCAAGGACCTACAACCAAGACTACTTTACCCAGCAAGGCTATCATTTAAATTTGAAAGAGAAATAGCTTCTCAGATGAGAAAAAGCTGAAGGAGCTGGTTACCACCAAACCAGTATTATAAGAAATGTTAAAGGGTCAGAAGAAGGAGGAGTATGGGTAAGAAGACAAAGGAGAGAGAGAGAGAGAGAGAGAGAGAGAGAGAGAGAGAGAGGGAAAGGAAGGAAGGAAGGAAGGAAGGAAGGAAGGAAGGAAGGAAGGAAGGAAGGAAGGAAGAAAGAAAGAAAGAAAGAAAGAAAGAAAGAAAGAAAGAAAGAAAGAAAGAAAGAAAGAAAGAAAGAAAGAAAGAAAGGGACATGGTTATAACAAACAAAATGGCAATAAATACATACCAGCCAATAATCATTTTTAATGTAATGAACCTAAATGTTCCAGTCAAAAGGCATACAGTACCAGAATGGATAAGAATACAAGACCAGCCCTGGCTGGTGTGGTTCAGTGGATTGAGTGCTGCCCTGTAAACCAAAGGCTTGCCGGTTCAATTCCCAGTCAGGGCACACCCTGGGTTGCAGGCCAGGTCCCCATTTGGGCATGTAAGAGGTAATCACACATTAATGTTTCTCTCCTCTCTTTCTCTTTCCCTTCTCTTATCCCTAAAAATCAATAGATAAAATCTTTTTTTATTAAAAAGAATACAAGACGCGTAGATGTACTGTCTACAAGAGACCCAACTCAGAAGGAAAGATACAGACTAAAAGCAAAGGGATAAAAGTGAATATTTTATGCAAATAGAAGTGAAAAAAAGTTGGAGTAGTAATGCTTATATCTGACAAAATAGACTTTAAAACAAAGGTTATAGTAACAAACAAAGAACACTACATAATGATAAAGACAACAATCCAGCAAGACAATATAAACCTTATAAATATTGCACTTAACAGAGGAGCATCTAACTATATAAAGCGAATTTTGATGGACATAAAGAGACAGTTTGACAGTAAAGCAGTCATAGCAGGGGCTTTACCCACCCGCATCCTCACGATTGACCTCAATTTAAGAGAAAATCAGAAGGAAAACAGTGATCTGAGATGACACACTAGATCAGATGGATTTAATAAATATCTTCAGAGCATTTCACCCCAAGGCACCAGAATATACATTTTATTTTCAAGTGCACATGGTGTATTTTCTAGGATAGAGTACATGTTAGTACACAAAACAAGTCTCAATAAATTTAAGATTGAAATCACATCAAGCATCTTCTCTGACCATAATGATATAAAACTAGAAATCAACCACAGGAAAAAAACTGAAAATACACAAAGTGATGGAGGCTAAATGATATGTTATTAAACAATAAATAGATAAACAATGAGATAAAGAAAGAAATCAGGAAATATCTTGGAACAAATGAAAATGAGAATACCACAACCAAAAATCTATGGGGCACAGCAAGAACCATCATAAGAAGGAACATTTAAAGCATTACACATCCACCTCAAGAAACAAGAACAACTCAAAGAAACAATCTAACTTTACACTTAAAAGAGCTAGAAAAAAAACAACTTGCAAAGCCCAAAGTGAGTTTCAAAAAAGAAGATAATAAAGATAAGAACAGAACTAAATGAAATAATCTAAAAAAATACAAAAGATCAATGAAACCAAGAACTGTTTCTTTGAAAAGAAACAAATTGACAATCTTTAACCAGACTCATCAAAAAGAAGAGAGAGGACCCAAATAAATAAAATAAAAAATGGGAGATAAGTAACAACTGACACAAGAAAAAAAAAGAAGAGGATTGTAAAAAAGTACTACAAACAAATACATGCTAAAAAATTGATAATCTGGACAAAATGGCATACAATCTTCCAAATCTGAATCAGGAAGACTCAGAGAATCTGAACAGAGAGATTACAACTGATGAAATAAAAGCAGAAAAAAACAAACAAAAATAACCTCTCAGTAAACAAAAGTTCTATGCTTGATGACTTCACAGGAGAAACATTCAAAGAACTAACAGCTATTGTTCTCAAATTATTCCAAAAGAATCAAGAGAAGTGAAAACTCCCAAGCTCATTTTATGAAGCTAGCATTATCTTAGTTCCAAAACCAGATAAAGATACTGTAAAGAAAGAAAATCATAGGCCAATATCTCTGATGGACATAGATGCTAAAACCCTCAACAAAATATTAGCAAACTAGATCTAGCAATATGTTGAAAAGATTATACACCATGATCAGATGGGATTTATTCCAGGGTGCATGATTGATACAACTCCTGAAAATCAATAAATGTAATACAGCACATAAACAAAATGAAGGATAAAAATTACACGGTCATACCATAAGATACAGAAAAAGTATTTGATAAAATCCAGTACCCATCATGATAAAAGCTCTCAGCAAAGTGGGATAGAGGAAACATACTTAAACATAATAAAAGCCACGTATGACAAACCCATAGCCAACATCATACTCAACAGGCAAAAACCGAAAATGTTTCCCTTAAGAACTGGAACAAGACAGGAATGTCTACTTTCACCTCTCTTATTCAACATAGTACTGGAAGTCCTCACCGTAGCAGTCAGACCATGTATGCGATTTTCAAACCTCGATTAAACACACTGCAAACGACTCGTTGAATCACGAGAAATCATCACGCATAGAAACAGTTTTCTGTAGGGAAGTCAGGAAGGGAGAAAACCCTCTAGTGGGGAGAGCCCTCGGCTAACCCCCTCATAGGGTGCCGCGTCGGCTCACCCCCTCGTGAGGAGAGCCCCTGTCCCTTGTCCCAACGGGTTTTATTCTTGAATACCAATACAGTTTGCAAATTACAAGTAGTTAGCTTTTGAAAGGTGCTAGCAGATTTCCTACTGGGATGCTAAGCCAGAGATTTTGGGATTTTATCATTTAAAAAGACTACAGGACTTAAAGCTCAGATTTGTTTCCTGCCCGTGACTTCATATTCTAATTAAAGAGCATCCTCCAGCAAGCAGATCTCACAGGGTCTTTGCATATTCTTTGTCCCAGGCCTGATTACCCCGGAGGTCCACCGGCTCTGGTCTGGGCTACAGCCCTTAGCTATATCCACAGGCCTGAGTTGAGCAGGAGACAGAGGCAGCCAGGAAACTTGGATTTCTCATATCTACGTACAAAGACTCAGGCTAACAGGGGGCAGGGGTAGATGATCACCCCTTCCTTTCCACAGCCCCCTCATTTATTTTCAGTCTCATGAGTCTTAATCCACAGGCCTTTACGAGATCAGCTCCTGGCTTAGGTTGATTCTCCCTGAGGAGTCTTACCCGTCATTGGAAACTGATGTAGCACTTAACAGCCAGGCACAGAACAGGCAGCGTTCATGCCAGGGGAATAAGTTTTGTCTCCTTAGTGGCTGGCCCGGAGGTCTCTCACTCAGCCTAAGTCACAGAGGGTCACAGCTTCCTGAGACCAGGCAGGGCAGCCCTCAACAAGACCAGAAAAAGAAATAACAAACATCCAAATTTGAAAAGAAGAAGTAAAACTGTCATTATTTTCAGATGACATAATATTGTATATGGAGAATCCATAAAAATTCTACTAGAAAACATACGCTGGAAAATCTCAGACATTTCTCATAGTAATATATTTTCTGATTATCTCCTTGAGCAAAGGAAACCAAAGAAAATTAAAACAAATAGGACTATGCCAAACTGAAAGCTTTTTTTTCACAGAAAGGGAAACCATCAATAAAATGAAAAAACAGCCCACTGAATGAATGGGAGACCATATTCACTAATGATACATCTGATAAGGGCTTAGTATCAAAAATGTACAAAGAATTTATACAACTCAACATGAAAAGAAAAGCAATCCAATTAAAGAATGGTTGAACAACCTGAATATACATTTATCCAAACAGGACATATAGATGGCCAATAGAAATATGGAAAGATGCTTAATGTCACTAATCATCAGGGAAATGCACATTAGAGCCACAGTGCAATTCACCTCACACCTGTCAGAATGGCTGTCATCAATAAATCAACAAACAACAAGTGTTGTTGGGAACGTGGAGAAAAAGGAACCCTAGCGCACTGCTGTTGGGGATGCAGACTGGTGCAGCCACTGTGGAAAGCAGTATGGAGAACTGCTTTATGATACAGTGATTCCACTTCTGGGAATATATTTGAAAAAAATCTGAAACACTGATTCAAAAGAATATATATACCCATATGTTCATTGCAATGTTATTTATAATATGCCAAAATCCGAAAGCAGCCCAAGTGCCCACCAGTAGAAAAGTGGATAAAGAAAGCAATGGTACATTTACATGATGGAATAGTGCTCAGCAGCAAAAAAAATATATATTACCCTTTATGACACCAAGGATGGACCTAGAGAGCATTATACTAATTGAAATAAACCAGTGAGAGAAAGACAGTATCATATAATTTCACTCATATGTGGAATCTAATGAACAAAATAAACAAACCTACAAATTAGAAGCAGACTCCTAGAATAAAGACTGACAGCTCTCAGAGGGGATGCTGGTTTTCTTGCTGGGTGAAAAATGTGAAGGAATTAAGCCCCCCCAAAACCCCCCAGAAAAACCCACTCCTCAGGGACACAGACAACAGTATGGTGATTACCAGTGGGAGAGTATGGTGGGGGAAACGGTATGGGGGAGATAAATGGTGACAGAAGGAGATTTGGCTTGGGGAGTGGACACACAATACAATATAAAAATTATGTATTATAGAATCATACACCTGAAATCTATATAATTTTATTAACCAATGTCACCATAATAAATTCAATGAAAAACTAAAAGAAAGAAAGAGTGTAGTAGACCATCCTGTGTGGCGTGGGCCCAGCCCCCAGTGGCAAACATCTACTACAAAATAACTTCCTAAAAACCATGCTAAAACCTTCCAAGGACCAGTGTAACTGGTTCAACCACTTGTGCCTTTTCGTTTGCAAATATCCCTCTTCTGTGACGTGATTACTGGCATTGTCTCCTTTGTTTTCTGTATAAGGTAACCACCTAAATCAAGCCTGTGCATAGGACCTTCTTGTAATGTGCCCAGTAAGACAATACAAGCTCAAAAGGGCTGAGGCTTTTGCTCCCCCTGAGAGAGAAGCTGCTCGCTCTTTTCTTTCACAGGATTCGGTAGTCCGCGTGAATTTCTTTTGTTTCAGCTACAAGGCTGTGGACCCCACGAGTAGGGGTCCGAGACAGCAAGAGTTTGTTCTTTGGACCATGGCAGTGTGCTTCCAGAAAGGCAGCTAAAGAATTCTCTTTTAGAATGAGATTCTTTTTTGTATGTGAGGATGTCTAACTAGATCTAGACTTATTGCAGTTTATGTATTAATCACTTTCTCTCTAACATAGAGAGATGTAAATATATTGTATTTATATATGTGTATATATACATATGTAATGTAGTTTACATCTGCATATATACTTATATATACAGATACATAGATTTATGTGCAGATAGGTAGATTTAGATACCCCTAAACTCTAGTAATCTTTAGGTCAGGAGCCATTCAACATTTGATTCATATCACACAACAACTAGTCAGAAGTTGCTAAATACAGGTTTTAGTCAGGCAATATTTCATAACTGTTAAAAGGTCAAGATTTGGGAACAGATAGCTGAACTTGAATCCAGGTTACACTGCTGACTACAGGATGACCTTGAGAAAGTCTTTTTGACTTTGAGTCTCAGGCGTTTTACTTATAAGTAGTTTGGAAAAGCAGTCCCTTCCTCTTGGGGCTGTGGCTGCTATTAAATTAACTTGAATGTGTTTAGCTGCTTAGAATGGTGCCAGGGACATTGCGATCACTCAGTCAGTATTCTTCACTAAACACAGAATGTGTTGAATTGCGAAGAGACGTAAGTTTATCACAGAGGTCTGAAATGCCCTTAGAGTTCCCTCCGATGAGTTAACAGTATTCAACCTGATTCTGGCAACGTGAACAGATTTGCATACTTTAGAACTATAGATTTCACTAATATGACAATCTTTTCGTGAGGAAGTTTTGCCTGTGAAGTATTACACTATATTTTTTATATACTCCCTTCCTAAACACCAGCCAGATGTGGTCCCTATGGCTGTGACATCTCTCCACCATCACCAGATAGATTTAATGTGTAAGGTTTTTTAATGCTTTTCACTTGTTTATATACAAAGAAGATGGAAAGGAAGATTAAGTTTTTTGAACTGATGTAATTTTGTGATTCAGCTGTCATACTGTCTCCCACTGAGGAAAGCTTTGCGTTAACTTTTAGTTAAACCTGAGCAGGATCTGGGTGGAGAGCTTGCTCTGAGGAGGCGAAAGTTTAGCCACTAGCACCACCCCCAGCCCAAAGTTTGTAATTGCCCCAAAACCGCAGTGTTTTTGTCTCATGGCCCCTTATTGAAGTGGCAGTGACATATCCATTATGGCTACTTCCATAAAGTTTTTTAAAACATTTTATTTGTTTTAGATTTCCATTCAATTAATTTCATTGCCTTTCATCTGTTCCAGTAATTGGGCATGGTGACAAGATAGAAACTGCTTGAATATTTACTTGGTGTTATAAAAGTCTCAAGATATGTTTCCTGCTTTTCTCTAATGTCTTAGTACTTTTCCTTTTAATGTTTCTAAGTGGCTATAAAATTGGGTTTCAGACCCTCTTGCTTTAACACCCCTGTCATTTCACTGGCCATCGAGCAAAGACTAACTGGAGTGTTTGTGGGTTGCTTTCCGGAGTTGAATAACATTACAAGCAGCTCTCTGAAGCATGTGATAAGTTGGAGCCAGGAGCATCTCTTCGTGAGATAAATCACAAGCAGATTTCTCATCAGCAGCCCTTGTTCACTTCTCTTGCCATATTAAAAGAGCTGGAATCCAGGACCATTCCTTCCTCATCAATATTTATACTAATAAGTAATAGCATTAATGAGAAACAGCTACTCAAATGAGGCTTTCTCTAACACCAGTACCTTTAAGAAGAGTCTACAGTTAGAAAAGGAAAGCCATTTGGACCATTTCCATCTTTTTAAATGAAGCACCTGGGAACCGGACCAGAGAATGTCATTACCAAGGTCATCTCTATAGACCATACAGCAAAGCCAGACTAGAAGTGAATTCTGTGTCATTGTATAAACAACGAAATTCTATAAACTCTATCAGTGATATTGATATTTACAAGGCTGAAGCCTTTTGCTGAAAGAAGAGGTCATTGCTCTACCATTCAGATATTCCTGTTAACTTACTACTACACGATCCTGAGTCTCTCTGCCTTGACCATTGAATCTGTCATAGACAAGGAATTGTAGGGCATAGTAGCCCCAAGACACAATTTGCTGCTTTGCACAGAACCAGACGCAAGGACTTGTACACAACCCACTGTTCAGCATTTCCTTAGTCAAACCCCTCACCTCAACTTTCATGCTGTTTGAATCTACTAACCTTTGATATTTAGCTTCAGTCTGTTGCTTACTAAGGTAATGCTCTACTTGTCCCCATTCATGTCACCATGAGTTCCCTGTGCTCAGCCACAGGTATCTCTAAGCATGAGCTTCTTCTAAGCAAGTTTCCCATCTCCTGTTGTTTTTTCTATTGATGACAAATGATGTCTCCAGGGCTGCTGAAGTCCGTGTGCTTATTACAGAGGTGTAGAATCTCCTGTGTACTCCCATTCCTCTACCACAGCCATCGCTTTCTCTGCATATAGAATCCTCTTCTCTTCCTTGTGTCATGACTTAATCATGGACTTGTTAAAAGTTCTGTCTTTATTTCTGTTAATTTGTTTTCACATTGTGTTTTTTCAACTGTACTGAGATATACAAAATTTTGCACATATTTAATGTGTATATTTTGATGAGCCTGGGCATATGCATAAACACACTTGATATCTTTGCCACAAACAAGGTAATAAGTATATCTCTCAACTCCCAAAGATTTATGTCCCCTTGCTTTTTTGAGGGAGGTTAAGTACTCAGCCTGAGAAATGTCATCTTAACAAGTTTTATAATGTACAGCACCCTATTATAACTATAGGTTCTATTTTGTACATAAGAAATCTAGAACTTATTCTTCTTGTATAGGCATACTTTTATTTCTGTTGGAGAGCAGCTCCTGACAGTCCCCTCTTTCCATCCCTTGGCAATCACCATTCTATTCTCTGCTGCTGTGAGTTTGACCATGTTTGATCCCTCATTTAAGTGGATTCATGCCAGATTTGTCTTTCTATGATGGCCTTATGTCACTAAGCATAATGTCCTCCAGGTTCATTCATGTTGTTGCAAATAGTGGGATTTCTTTCTTTTTAAGAATGAATTATTTTTTGTCTGTATGAACCATCTTTTCTTCATCCATCCTTCTGTTAATGAACATTTGTGTTGTTTCTGTATTTTTGGCTATTGTGAATAAATAATCGTGCAATTTGGCAATGACAGGTGGAAAGGACTGGACTGGGCAGTGACTAGTAACAGGGTGACATTGACAACCATAAATTCCACTCTTACAGTATTCCAAACTTCTAACATGCCACCTTACAGTTCTAATGGACTATTATAAGAACCTTAAATGCTCAAAATTCCAGACTTTGATTACTCTGAAGACCCAAAATTCTCTTAAGTGAGATATTCTCTGGGTAAAGTTTATACTATTAGGCACATTCTGTTTAATAAATGACAACAATAAACCAAGTTTCTTTTTGGAAAAGAGGAGCAGAATTTTAAGTTATTCTTTTATTTTTTAGGATCTTAATAAATTTTGAATGTTGGAAATTGTCCTATAATTTTCACTGCAGAGATCCCTGAATGTTTGCTTTTTAAACTATATATTAAGTATTATGATGATACCTACATCTTTTTCTGAAGCACAAGGTAACGTGTTTGTAATGGTGTGATATGTGTTGACTCCATATGTTACTGCTGTTTAATCTAAATCCATACAACTCACTGCATTGAGGATGTAGGATGCACCTCTAGAATCATGATGACTCACTAACAGCCTCTGCCTGTGATCCAAGTTCAACAGTAACATTAAATTAGATTTCCTATAAAATGTCTGCACATTACATCCAAAAAAGATTCAGTTGGCTTATCTCACTTCTCTATTAAGCTTAATTGCAGTTTCAATTTAGCTTAATTAAATGATTAACAGTCAATTGTATAAAGATGTAAGTCCTTAAAATCTCTTTATCCATGGTTACACCTAAAACAATAACAAAAGCAACTGACACAAATATGACAACAAAACTCCCAGGGCACTATAAGAAAAATGTTTGCAGTAGTGTAAAACGGAAAATATGTTGCTTAGGGAAAATCCATACCATGCATTTCTATATATGTCTTAAGCAAAGTCAAAGAAACAAACTAAAAATGACTCTTCACCCTATGCACCCTAGAATACTAAATATACCATAGATTTCTCACTGTCTAAATTATTTAAGTGATGGGTTATTAGGATGCACTACAGTTTATGAACTCTTCTTCACTAACAAAACCTCTTGGTGCTAAAATCTATACATACAGCTTGCCCTTTCCTTCACCTTCACAGCACTTCTATTCCAGTAACTCTTCACTCCTAGGAAACACAACATTTATGATCAACTGAAAGTTTAACTGAGCAAGTTCAATTTCAAGAGGACTCTGACATTTTTAGGGTTGATGACCATGAGAGCTTCGCTCTCTAAAACTTCAGGAAAGACAAAAAAAAAAAAAAAAACCATGTAGCTAATATGTAAAACATGAAGGGATCCTTCTAGTATCTGGGTTATTTTATTCTATGACTAACTTGATGTCCTGTACTCATTTTTTAAAATATATTTTATTGATTATGCTATTACAGTTGTCCCATTTTCCCTCCCTTTATTCCCTTCTGCCCTGTACCACCATCCCACCCATATTCTCCCTCCCTTAGTTCATGTCCATGGGTCGTACACATAAGTTCTTTGTCTTCTTTGTTCCCTATACTATTCTTAACTTCCTCCTGTCTGTTTTGTACCTACCATTTGTGCTACTTATTCCCTGTACCTTTTCTCCTATTCCCCCTCTTCCCTGTCCATGCTAATAACCTCCATGTGATCTACATTTCTGTGATTCTGTTCCTGTTCTAGTTGTTTGCTTAGTTTTTTTTTTAAGTTTGGCTGTTGACAGTTGTGAGTTTGTTGTCATTTTGCTATTCCTAGTTTTGGTCTTCTTCTTTTTCTTAGATGAGTCCCTTTAACATTTCATATAATAAGGGCTTGGTGATGATGAACTGCTTTACCTTATTTGGGAAGCGCTTTATCTGCCCTTCCATTCTAAATGATAGCTTTGCTGGATAGAGTATTCTTGGATGTAGGTCCTTGCCTTTCATGGTTTCGAATACTTTTTTTCCAACCCCTTCTTGCCTGCAAGGTTTCTTTTGAGAAATCAGCTGATAGTCTTATGGGAACTCCTTTGTAGGTAACTCTTTCCTTTTCTCTAATTACATTACCCAAGATTAAAGATAAGGAGAGAACCTTAGTCATTTTTGTCTCTATGCCTAACTTCATATTTCCATATCACCATATATTACCTCATGGAATTCTTGTGATGTCATCATACTTCTTTAACCTTATCACTAATTATCTCTTAGGCTGACTCTGGAAGTTTAAAGTGAGGACTATGAACTTGGACTATAAATCTTAAGAGAATAATAGCCATTAACTCTTTTTATATTTTTGGCATAAACTGCCATCTTACCTATGAAATGGTCCAAGCACTAGAAGCACTGAATCAGGAAGCCCTCTGGATCATGTGGATGTTCCTACCATGCTCCTTGCCCACAAGACTGAAATGAAACTCTCCATGCATGATTTGGACCAGAGTTTTCAGTCTACATTGATCCAGATCCATGTCTGATGACAGAAAAGGCAAGTCTGCAATCCAGTGGTAACTTTCATCCATCATTCTGCTCTGTCCTAGAGATTCTCCCTTCCACTAATCTAAATCCTCATGTCCTTTGAAGTCCATCCCAAATTTCTCTCAATTTATATTTATGTCACTCTCATCTCTCTCTGATTTTCTACGCCCTTAGGTGCTCCAAGTGATATCTCATGGTCAACAAAATATTCTAATAATTCATATGTATCAACCTTGTCCAGTGGAGTAGCATTTGTGCAGGGGTTTGTTTCTAAAACCACCATATGTATTTAATATGACTCAGCTGTTCCCCATAATATGTAATGTAGAGCACAGTGGTATTTCAACAAACAACTCCTAATGGCTTAATTAACATTTATTGAGTCCTTCCTCTGTGCCAGGTGTGCGGCTAATGGCTTTAGGAGCAGAATCTCATTGTTTTCACCATTTTACAGTTGAGTGAATGGTAACACAGAGAGGTTATGAAATCTTGGGGTAGAGTGATCCAGCCAGTATCCTAACTCCAGAGACCCCATCCTTAACCACGTTCTGTTGATGGTGTGCCCGCCATGTGGCGGAGCACACTGACTGCATTAGAAGTTCCATTTTGTGACCCTGGGGCAAGATCAGTTATTGGATCACCCACCACCTGCCATGCTTATCCAAATAAAGTTGAGACTTCTACCCATAAAGAAGTCCTAACTTTTTCTTGTTTATAAATATTTTGAGAGCTGTGCATTTGTCATGATGCCGCCCAACCTTTTTCATCTTACATCAAAGATGTCTACTACTGAGTTTAATAAATATATCAAGCCAGGACTGCAGGAGCCCCAGGCACTGCAGGTACTCCAAATAGTACTTTCCCCCTGGGACGATGGAAATGTTTACATGCGTGATTTGAAAAATAGTGCTGTGCTCAAGTAAAACAAATCATTTGCTTTTAAAAAAATTTAACTAAATATATCATATATACAAAAACTTTGTAACCTACACTCACACACATTTTAGAGAATATCATACATATACCCTTATGTACAACCCAGCTTAGGAATGCTTGCCTTTCTTTTGAAACATTTGTTAAGAGAAACAAAACAAAAGACATAATTAAACTTTTCTTTAGCTATAGTCCTCAAGAGTTAGTTCCTCAATTATCCCCAATGAAAAATAAGAGCAGAAGGGTTGACTCCTCATGATTTTATTGTTACTAATTTGAAACTATCTGAAGCCAAATAATATAATCAGAGTCATGTAAATTGATTCTCCACTTTCAGGGAAAAGTAGGGAATTGTGAAAGAATGAGTTCCTTTTAGGGGAGTGTAGTAACTCTTTAACAGAATAAAGAGGAAGCAAAGCTAAATTTTACTCTCCCAGGGATCCAGGCATTATCTAATATTAAGTGAAATCAAGCATTCAGAAGGTAGATGAGGACAGATGCATTCTCCATAAAGTAATTCAGGAATTTAAAAGATTTGGTCACCACACATCAACCATTGCTTCCCAAGTATCACCAAAGTCAATCAATGGGGATGTATGTGTGTGTACTTTTTTTTAATTTACCATCACATGTCTGGCTCTTAGCTTGATGAAGCCAGAATACTTCTAAGCACATAAAGAGTTATTTTATTTCTCAGTTATGTACTCACATCTGCCTTCCTTGAGAGACTAAGGTATGAGCCCAGGATGGCAAACAATTAACTGATAATGTTAAATTTAACTGTCCATATTGACAGGAACACTCATGGTACTGCTTTGTAAATTTTCATAACAGTTTCCTATTTATTACCTATATCAAAACAGTTAAAAACCAGAATGACAAATTAATTATCAGTGAAAAATATGACTCTCCCAGGAATCAAATATTTTACACCACAATAGTCGACCCAGTCTCTTGAAAGTGCACCAACTTACAATGGAATCACTATCATAATAACAAAAACACTTTGTTGAGGAAAAAGCAATCAGAATATGGAGAATTTGGTGTACTCAGTTTGCTCAACTCACCTAACTCAGAGTAGACACAAAGGTTGCTGGCCAGACTGGCATATTCACAATTCTAGACAATCTTCTTTTTATTACACATCAATCTTCATTGAAACCACACATTTAGTATATATTAGACTGTACAAATTACCTGATTTTCATTCTAGTACTCATCATAATCCATAATGAGATTCATGGACATTCTATGCTGTTAGTTTTGGGCTAAGCATCGGATCACTGGACAGGCAATGAGCAATGAGTGGCAGCAGAGGACGGAACACAGAATTGGGAATTGGGTTTCCTGAATTTCAGACCCAGTTAGGCTTCAGATTGAGTGGGCATGTTTGGAAAGTTTAATGGATCTCCCCACAATCCATCTTTTCCTCCTCCAAAATTAAGAGAACTGGATTAGATAGTTCCTGATATCTATTCTAGCTTGGGATCTCTGCTCCCTTTCAACAGGAATTCTTGTTTATCTTGAAGGAATATTTCCTAATAGGACAGATGCTCCTCTCTAAGCACCAGAATAGATTATCAGTGTACTTGGACCTCCATGTTTAGTACACAGTAAGAGAAATTAGTCAAATTATGTATTTATTTCTCTCCAAATGGTGAAGAAGACTATTAAGGATTCATAAAAAGTGTATCTAGTGTCAGGAACACGGCCCAACAAGTTCACATTTATTATTTCTTTAATAAGGCTGCTGGAAACTAAGATACTGATTTATGAGGAATGGGCAAAGCAGTAGGCCTCTTTGCTTCTATTGTCTTTATTTTGACTGGTTTTCAAGAATTTTTTGATTGTATCACTGAGAACACTTGTAATCTGTGAAATTCTGTCTACAACAGGCTCAGAGTGGACTATACCACCTTGTCATAAGTGCACGGCTATCATGTGATTCAATTAAGCATCCAAGACATCTGCTCTCTGTAGCTGGACTCATCTCCTCCACTATTCTTCATAACCATCGTAAAAATATAGCTTCTATAACTCATTCTTCAAGCTCAAATCATAATAAACAATATAACCCATTTTAGAAGACTAAGGGAGTATGGCAAGTCTGTCAAATTATAAATCATGAAACCCTTTGATGCATAAAATCCTATTTGTAAACTACAAACACGTTTTCTCATATCAGTTACAATTTTGACAGTTATTATAATCTCCATATATACATTTAATACAATTCTAGGTACACAATAGTCTTCAGAGATAATTCCTAGGTTAACTCTGTCCTACTAGCTCTTCACTACAAACTCAGAACAAGTATACCACATCATTAAGCATGTAATCATTCTGTATATTTAGTAAAATATTTTATGTTATCTAATATCCTTTCATATCTGGCACATATAGACTATAAGGTCTTTGAACAAAAGAAATACACTTTGTTTCATTTTATTCTTAGTGCATTATACAATGTGGTATTCAATAAATATTTTAGTTTACTTCAAAGAATATGTTCATTATTCACAAACAAGATATTCAAACTCAGATTCAAATGTCAGTCATAATTAGACTGTATACCCCCTTGCCCATATCTCAAGGTCACAGCTCAGAAAATGTCTCCCAATACACCTGCAAGCAGAAGACAAAAATTATGTGATCTAAATACCAAAAAATACAACTGGCTGTCTAAGAAACATTGTTATAAACATTTCTAGTAAATTTTCAGGTTCTTAGTGTGTTGAACTCTTGATTAAACAGAATAGTATTATAAGTATGCACCATTCACAACTTGCATGGAGCTTATAAAGAAGAACATTGTCTTCCAATCAAGAAATAAAAAACAAAATTCAGAGTAAAAGTTTAAAATAGATGATGAACTTTCCATTTTTTAAAATTTATATTTAAAAAATATAGTAATAATGTTACAGAACAAAACAAGGGGGCCAGGAACGATAATACTCTTATGGAAAGAGACTCAGGTCTGTCTTGTCTGCCACCTTAAAGGAAAGATATCTCTCAATGCCAGAGATTTGTGAAAAGGAAAGGAAAACGTTTATTTAGTGCTATACAAACTTAAGGTAGTGACCTAATGTCTTTATCAAAATCTTAAAGTCCCTTAAAACACCCACAAACGCACACAGTCCTTTCTTCCCCCTTGCCCAGTCTGGGGTACCATATCTCAGGAAAGGAAATAGCAGTCCAGTCTCAGGCAATGTCTGGTTATTCCCAGTAATCTGTGCTCGGCTGGTAGGCCTCTCTCGGTTCTCAGCACCATCAGCTGTGTCACCGGAATCTCTGCTAATGCTGGGTGATGGTTCCCCCTACTACTGCTGTGAGGGTCCCCACTCTGGCAAAGGTGCGTGGTCCTCTCTCCACTGCTCCAGCCACGTGGTCCTCTTTCCCCCAGGACCATGGGAGTCCCCACTCAGACAAATCTGTGTGATTCTCTCTTCTATGGCTGCCGTGTCTGGGTTTAAATCCCCGCGCCAATCTTCCTCTGCAGCCCTATTTCGGACTCCTCCCACACTCGGCCACGCTTCTCAATCTGCTTTCCTTTCCAGCTTTTCTGGTCACCATCATGGGTCTGGGGAAGTGTCACCTCATGTCCTGGAACCAATCTCCTCTGAGCTCCCACGCAAGCGCTGTAACTCAGGGGACCTGCCCCCCAGTCACATCTCGGGAAGGTGTCCCTTTCCACCCCCCTGGCCAAAGCATGGCTATAGCTATTTAGCATATTCAAGCAACTGGCCCAAGGCTATAGGTATGTTAAATGACCATGCCATGGATTAGCTGCAAAGCTGCCCTGCATGTTCTTGCTCTGTGTGCCCCTTCCCCAACTCACACCTGTGGGGGGGAAGGAGTAAAAAAAAACATCTTAGAATCTCCTGGACACCTTGAGTAATGGGCCCCATTTCAAATGTCCATTTGGGGTCCCCCCCTTTGGCTGCACCCTGTAACAATAAGAACTCAACTAAAAATATGCTTCCCAAATACTATGGCGTTATTGCTTGTAAGTATTTGAGACACAACTTGTGGTCTAATTTATCTTGATTTTTCTTGAACTTCTCTTTCTTTCTTTCCTTAATATTTGAGTACATATTGTATGCAGGGCATTGCAATGGGTGACTAGTAGTTATCAGGACAGAAAAGTTATTTATTATGTTTTAGTGTGGAATGACAATATCTAAATGAAATCATATTCAACTAATCAAAAATTCTACCTCTCCCTTTCTCCTTTCTTTATTGTTCTAATCCTTCTTGCCATCCCTTTTCTCTTTCTTCGAATTCATCTTTTTATTTACTCTTCCTTGACATATTCAACTAACCAAAAATTCTACCTCTCCCTTTCTCCTTTCTTTATTGCTTTAATCCTTCTTCCACCCTTTTTCTCTTTCTTTGAATTTATATTTTTTACTCTTCCCCCACCAAACTCTAATCTAGTCCTTAAAAAAATAGAAAATGTTTCACTTCCACCCAAGGAAGAGCACAAAAGACAATGGGACAACCGTACCCTTGAATGTTCTGTTTTTCGGAACTGTTCTGTGTAAGCTGATGGTGATTGCTTTGCTGAATCTACATTTTGCCTGACATTTCGCCACCATTAGGCAAACATTATTCTTTCTGTTGGTATTTGTTTAGTGAGCTATACACTCAGTGGTGTATGATTTATATAAGTCACCATCTCGTCCTGGTGGCTTAAGCTAAATTATTATCCAGGCATTCCAATTTAGACACACAATAAGGGACAGATTACTAAACCTCCAGTGTCATACATTTACCAAACAAAGCCTTATTCTTTATTCATTGTGTCCTGCACAGTATTCACATTTCTAATAAAAATGTTGGCTGATCCAGCCGCTAAAATAGCCTTAGGGCTTTTTGGTATTTCCAGTTTTATCCTTAGCAAACACAAATATATATTTTTTAATTTAGAGACTAATGTGAGTAGGAATATTTAGACATTACACTTAAAAATAAACATATTGCTGCTTTCGATGACTTTAGATTCGGTGACTACATGGCAGGTTGTCCTGGGTGGTCCTGATTTCCCTCTGTTGTTTCTGCGTGATTATCAGCAGGGTTAAAAGTAAACTTGCATCTAACATGCCTCTGAAGGCTTTGAAAGATTCTGGGGGAGTCCTGAGTGGGGCCATAAGTTGTAGGAATATACAGAGTTCAGCAGAAATAACACGGCTAGAATGGTTGGTAGCATAATAATACAGGTGTAACAATTTATAGCTTTAATTTGAACATTTCACCTAAAATGTCATATGGTATGCTCAAATGTGGTATTATGTTACAGAATTACGTGCTTATGATTTTGTAGTAAAAGATTTTGTAATTAAAAAGGGGCATTATTTGTGCTGGACCCTGTATATTCATCCATCCCCTCCACATCTCCTCAAAGCAGGAATCCCCATAGACATTAACAATGTTGAGGCCTTTTGATTCTGAAGTGCAGTAATCAATGTTATAAAGAGGTCAGAGGTTAAACACATTTTTAAAAGCCTGAATCGAAGGTTTAAAATTTGGCAGAGGGAAAGGGGGTAAAATTCTGAAAGCTTTTCTTACACTGATGTGTGAAAATATCTAAAAGAAGTTTGTTCAAGGAAAACTTTTCTCCTTTAAGGTCATTTTTCAGAACCAGAGTTCAAAGAAATATACTTCCAGGGAATGTCACAAAGTGTAATTAAGTCTTCCCTATTCAGAATTAAGACTGTGGCCATTTAATTCTCCTCACTAAATTTAAATACAAAGGAAAGGGAAAGCAAAGTAACTGATAATCAGTCAACTCCATATTGTCAGGCCCTCGGGAGAAATACGTGGCTTGTAGTTTAGAAGAAGCTGGATGGAGGATGAACTTTTGATCTCACTAACAACAAAGAAAAGATGAAATACTTGGGACATTGCTCTGGAAAACAGAGAGAATCTCTTGGCAGAAATATAGTCTGAGATTCTGGAAGGTATAAGAAGGTTTCTGAAGATCCCCTAGAATAGTGAAAAAAGGAAGCAAGATGACCCCTAGGGCTGGGCTTAGATCGTCACTTGCTCTATAGAGTTTGTCCAGGGAAGTAGAACCAGAGGAGGTAAATATTCAGAGATTTATTGTGATGGATTGGCTCCTGGGATGGTAGAGCTGGCAAGGGAGGCCCAGGCATCAGGAAGGCCAGGCTACAGCTGCTGGTCATGAGTGGGTGGTGTTTTCCTACTGGAGATAAGGGTTCCATTTTGAGAAGAGAGGCCCCAGAGCTTATTTTTAAGATTCATATGGTAAATCGGTCTTTTTGTAAGGGATATATTATCTATTTTACTTTAATCAAAAAGCACAAACAGTAAGAAACTCAAAGGGCCATGAGTAAAAAATCAACACTGTGTGTTTACACAGACTAGCTCACACGGCGGTAATCAGACCAGCAACTGGTGAATTTTCTGCAGAGCATAGGCAGATACAACAAGTGGCGAGGAATATTTTAGGGAAGATAAGAAACCAGGTTATGAAGTACTTCACTAAATTCATCTGCCCCATTTCAACACACACACACAATGGTTCATTAGCTCTGCAATCAATTTAAATATAATCTCCTTTCTCCATTAGCTACTGGGTTACTGCAATTACTAGTGCAGTGGGAAAGAAATTGTCCCTTACAATTCCACTGGAAACCAAAAATAGTAAGTCTGGAATTTTGAAAGAGTGAATATTGTACTCTTCACTTCATACATGAATCTCCATACAGCATAGGAGTGGTGCAAAAAATTCTTGTTTGTGGTATAAGCATATCTGATTCTACTTAAAATTCCTCAAAATAACCAGGTCCAGTGCAGGCCTACTTCAGTCTGTTGCAGGACAGCTTTGCAATGAGCAAAAATGAGCTTAGTGCTCTGAGAAGACATTTAGATCAAGAGTCTTCTACTCCAATGGCCCCTGCTTAACTCAACGCCAACTGCTCATTTCAGCTGTTCTATGTACACACACTGATGCCACCCTGAGTCTAGCCTCATTTCTCATCTTTCAATAAAGAGGATTAGAACCATAGGGCCACTCAGCTAAATCCTGGCCCTTCATGAATTATTTCTAAAATGCAGGAGAGATTTCAAAAAACCATTTTGGCAGAAGAGCAAATTCTAAAAGGAAAAATAAAGTAGATGAACCATTGTAGACATTAAGAAAAGAGAATAGTTGCTCTGTGTGTCGATAAAGCAAGAGCCAGGTTAACAACAAGAGTCTTCATAAGTGTGGACCTGAGCTTCTGCTGATTTGTTTTTGAGGCCCTACCTGGAATCCAGTGCAGGGATGGGGCTTCTTTGATATAACTGAATAACAAAGACAAAACCAGAATGAAAATTTAGAAAGATTGAAAATGACCAAGGGACTTTGTTCACACATATATTGTGTAGTTTATTTCCCAAAGACAGTGGATGCCAAGGTGTAAATGTCCAAAAAGCAAGTAAACAAAGACATACAGACCTAGAGTGTGGTTGTGGTAAGGCCACAGGGCTGAGCACCTGCATGTGTCTGCCACCACCAGGCAGTGCAGGAGGCAGCCCCTTCCCCCTGCCTGCACAGTGTGTGTTGGAGAAGACCAGATAAATAAGCAGATGAAGAAAAGAATACACCAGAATTGCTTACAGGATTAGTCTAGAATGTTCTTAAATTTATTCTCTTAGAAATAGTCATTTTTATTTGAGTGGAATACAAGGAAATTCAGATAACAGCTATTAGATCTAAGAAGTAAAATGCCCATTCTTTTCTAAATATAGACTAGAGATGTTTAATTTTCACTGGCATTAAATACCGTAGATATGAGCCAAGTTTCATTTTATCTCATAAGTGTATAGATGCCTTTTTCATAGTGTTGAAAATATAAATATCTGAGTTCAGAAATACCTAAAACTAAAAATATATATCAAGCTTTGGTATCACTTATAGAAATAACTTCAAATATTGAAAAAGAAGTTATTTCTGGGATTATCAAGAAAAGGTAAGAGGAAAAAATTTCATGATAGCTTTTAAGGATTTACAGAAGGAAAGATACTAGCGCTTAAAAACCATAGCCTATAAAAATGCTGACTTCGTTCCCAGATCATTTTCTATACTTATCTACTCAGGCTCCTCTCGCTGTGCCAGAAATTGTACAGTGAGCTTTAGCTGAACTGTGAAAATGAATTTGGGGATTTTTAAGGTAACAAGTCTGCCACAAAGGCAATTTCTACTTAACAAAAACAACAGGAAAAAAAGAAAAGAACTACCTGCTTTGATACTTTGTTCTATAGAATCACCACTTGGAAATGAGTATAATTATTTCACATGTTTCAAGCAATACATAGCTAACTTAAATTTCTGGGAACTTCCTTATGTAATGATAAGATTAGTGTTTCTCTTGCATATAAATGATGTAATTAATGTTTCTCTTACACTGAGCAATATATTTACCTTTCATTCAAGATAGAAAGCTACTAAAAGCACCAGATGCTCTGCTAGTGTTCTGTGAAGATGGGTTTGCCTCCTGACCTTTAATCCAGGACAAATTTAAGGGAAAGATCTTATACATGATCATGTACAAAGGAAAAAACAGCCAAGTAATGGACAGTGCATTGATTTGGGGGACTTGGTTTTTGATCTTCCTCAGAGATAAACAGAATCTATAAGGAATTATATATGCATGTATGTTAATTTATATATAAAATTTATATATGTGCATAATTTATTATAATTGGAAGTGGTGAGACCTCTAACTTGGAGATATAAACTGTCTGAATTATCTGTGTCATCTGGTTGTTTAGCTCAGTGGTTCTTATACCCCCTGATTTGCAGATGAGTAAATTTTTAACAAAAATGTATGCAAGTATCTGACATTGTTTCCACCTTTTACTTTTAAATAAAGGTAACAAGTAGAACAACTGCTATTAAACACTGCTATTATTTCATCTCAAGATGTAGGAACATGTGTGCATGTGTATCTGCTGACAATTTCATTCACACTAATTGGTTTTGGAGATTACTATTTAAAAGAAAACAAAAAACTTTCCCAAGAATCATAAGAATTATGGAGATAGTCTAATATACTTTCTTTATCATCTTAGAATTCAAATTCTATGCATTCTCCATCACCAACATGAAACTTGCTTTCTTGACAAAATCTACTCTTAGCTTGCTCTTTATTGTTACAACCTTACAGTCTACAGTTAAAGATCTGAATACGCATTCTCTTACATTTTTCTTGCATTTTTTATACATGAAAATCCTGCCACATCAAATAGACCATAATTACTCAGGTGCTTACTCAAGTATCCACAGTCCTTACCAAAGCTTTCAGCATCACACTGTGTGCCTGTCTTGTCTAATGGATGCCACTCTGGTCCAAGTGTCATCAGAGGCTGAGAAAGCTAATGGCCGCTGCTCATTCATTCGAAGCATCCATATAATTAGCTTTAGTTAAATCCTCTGTCACTGTCACCTGAGCTTTTGGATCAAGACTTTTTGCTGTGTTTAAAATTGGGGAATTTTACTGTTTACCAGTCTTAGCTAAAGCAATCTTGACACTACAAATGGTATTTATTTTGGCTGATTACTATTTGGAAATATTGTCTCTTTGTAATTTGGAGTTATTGTCTAAGCTTCATTATTTTTCTGTGAAATGCTTTTACTAAATCAGACTCGCTAACGCTGTCCTAAAACAACTGCTCAGATGTGGAGCATTGCACAACCTCTATCTTATTATATATTCTCATTAAAGACTTTACTCCTCATTTATTCATGTTTGCAGCAATGCCATGTGTTGAGCCACCAAAACCAATGGGCTGCATTCATTTCTGTGTAGCTAGTTCACTGTCCCTTAAGAGTCATCTTCTATGGTGTATATGGTAATGTTCTTCTGATTTAATATTTTAAACTGAGCTCCTAGGTAAAGGTTAATCTCTTAGATGTCATGCCAGTATAACCCATTTTAAAAGAAGTTTGTGTTTAGGATGCTAAGAAGAAACTTTGAAGGAATGGGAGAAAAGAGCCTCACATCTGCTGTGGGGATTCCTCTTCTGCTGTTTCAGCCCCACCTCAAGCAATGTTTTGTGTGGTTTGCCTAAGATCCTCCTCACCTCCCTCACATCCCTGCCAACCCTTGGTGCCCAGGGAAAGTGCTGGTCATTTGCCATTTTGGATTGCTCAGGCTCAGCGTTCTTCCAAACAGGTGCTCACTATCTCCTGAGACCCATCAGTGACTCTGAATTCATTTTGGCCCCATCTATCTGCCTCGTAAATCTTGACTACAAAGCCATTTTCACCTGATTCAGCAAAATCTTCTGGCAGGATTCCTAGCTAACTAGTTAGCCAACTTCTTTGGGTGTACATCTTATTTCCGAGTACCTTTCACCCCCAGCACAATATGGTAACTGTGGAGGGCCGTTCTCAGGAGCTTTTCCTGCCCTCATATAACATAGTTAAACCTAAAGTGATACAGGTTCAGCCAACGGAGTGATTTCAGCATCCTATTTGTGAAGGGGGCAGAGGCTCCACTGCTATTACTCTCAAATTAGTTCATACAGAGCCATCTTCAGAACTGAAGCTCAGAGAAGATGGATCAGGACAGGCAATGGCATTTGAATCTCTCTCTTCTCTGCCCTTCCCTAGTGATTCTGCATTTTGCATATGCTGTTTTGGAGTGCCTAGAGGTGTGATTTATCCTGGAAGCTTGGGATCTTCTACAGGATAACAGAGGAAATGTGCTGCCAGATCCTCCAGTTGCCCCTACAGAGGAATGTTTAAAGATACCTCTCACCATTTTGAGACTGGGGTGGAGAATGAGGACCCTGGCTCTGCTCTAATCATATCCACTCTCACCCTTCTTCACCATATCAACCTTGAAACCCAAAGGAACAGATGTAGGCATTTTCTAAACTCTTAACCATATGCTGCCATACTCAGGGCTAAACTACATGAGGTAGCAGCAATAAACAGAAATAGTATCTTTACTAAATTCTTTGAGAAAATCTGTGATCTGCATCCTCTCACCTTGACTTGACATGCTAACCTTATTCAGAAAGCCCTGCCTCCAATAAAAAATTCTGCTTTTAAGCTATTTTTTTTGCTGAGAAAACATGATTTTGAGTTTCAGAAGTTATTATGTTTTTTTCACATATTATTTGAAACACTCTATTTGCTTACTCTAACTCCATGATGAAAAGACAGAGACTGATGCAGAATGAGGAGAATATCATAAATGTGCCATAGGAAAAAAATGCAAAAAAGAAAATAATAATAATATTCCAAATATAGCATTCTGGAATACATAAATCTGGTTGTTATGTATTTTAGTATCATTCACATTTCTAGACACTGTATAACAGAGTTAAAGAGTATATTGAATAAAAAAATAGAAAATAGAGAACATCAGAGAAGTTTTAAGAAGGACATCTAATCAAGAAGATAGTAAACTGTAACTCATTCAAGCTTGCATCTTAATGTATATGTGTATATGTGTGCATGTGTGTCTTACTAATTGGGCTTACAGGTTATTAAGTTGATCCATGTCCTTTTTAATCATTATAACTAAGAGCACTGTGGAAGTATTTCTCATGTCATTAAGTAATGAAATAGCAGTGATTTTTGACATCTTGTTGAAAACAGTGACATAGAATTTGTAGTGAGAGCATGGGTCATTTCAGAACATCCAATATATTGAACCCCCTTTGTATGTACTGAGAATGTATTATGAACCCTTCTTTCCCAGAATAATTATGTCCCTTGTCTCCTTTGATGCTAGAGCGCTGGCCTGCAGTCCACGTGCAGTGATACAAGATATAGAATTAGATGTGTGCATGACCAGGCATGGGGCACACACTGGAATCACCCCACATGGGGGTGGCAATGCCAGAGCCTCTGGGTAGAATCCTGACTGTCATTGATGCTGTGTGATTGAGGACTGATGTTCAAGGAGCTCACAGTATGGTTGGGTATTGTATTCTGGGGCAGTTTCGAAGCTGGCTTTTAATCTTCTCCCAAATTCTTAAACAATTATATTATCTAAGTGACATCTTCATAATTCATGTCTTATTGAACTGATAAAGTGTGTTCTGTTTCTTGCAACTGAGAGCCTGTATAATACAGAATATTGATAGAAAATCTTGCTTTTTAGAATTTTATCTAGAGTTGAAATTCAATAGGAATTTTCAGGCAACCCAGAGCTTCTAAGTGACATATGTGAATATAAAGTTAAGAAAAAATATCATATACAAAGTACTTACTTTCATAAGGAAATAATAATATGTTGCCCATCTAGGTTAGTAGCCAAAAGGAAAAAAACTTTTTTTTATTTTATTGCTTTTCCTAAGGTTGAACTGGACTTTGAAAAAATTCCCACACCTTTCTTGTACCTTGCTATTTGTCCTGCATAGAATTAAACAACATTGTCTCCTAAATAAAACACTACTTACTTCCCTAATCCCTAAGGGTTTTGACATGTCTGACACACTAAAACTCTACATAGTACCATATTTTCCAGTAGCCTCATTCCTGCTCCTTCCCCAACGTTTACCAAACAATTCTTATTCAATTAATTTAATTGAAATAGTGAACAATTTTAAAAAAGTAAAATTATTCTCTAATACTGAGAAAAACACTTTAACATTAACATAGGTCAATAAACATATCTATATTTTAATATACAGGCTAGAGCAAATGTAAGCTTTCAATACTTACTATGCAGAACAGAGTATATTATTATTTATTAATTATTGCATTATTTTCCATACAAACACTTGTAAACCTACTTTTGTCATACCTTGTACATAACCATATCTATTTAACATTGATTGTATTGATTATCCTATTAAATCTCTACCTTTGCTGATGAAACTGATCATGGGTGTCTCTTTAGCTCACCAGCTTATTTTTGGATGTGTTTACATTTTAATTGCTATATGTAATTCTTTTAGATGATTGTAATTCTTTTAGATGGGCCAACCCCCATTTTGGGTATGCAGATTATTTAAACATTTTTGTGGATAAACATTGTAAATAATTATAATTACTTTTTTGAGATTACTTTTTAGATATGTTATTGCAGAAATTCATGTAGTTTCATTGAAACAGACACATTTGGATTGAGAATCAAGAGCATTCTAGAAGAGGAAAGGTAATTCAGGTCAACATAGCTTTTCAAATATATAAAGAAGAGAAACCATTTTAAATTTTATCTTAATATCAGGTAAGAAGAAATTGTTCTTATATAAAATAATTTTATTCAATTCTATCATTTTGTAACTGCACTATATTTCTCATCAATTACTCAGCAAACACTGTTGGTTGCATATGTAATATATATTCTTTCTCTCTTTATTGATAACTAAACCTCAATGTTGTTTGAGAAAGCTGTATGTCTAGATAATATGTTCATTTTTCCAATTCATTTATAGCAAAGGTCTGGCTGAGAAGATGTGAGTCAAAAGCTCTAAGCAGGGATGTCTAACTCCAGCCCATGGGCCTCATGCGGCCCAGAAAGACTATGAATGAGGCCCAACACAAAATCATAAATTTACTTAAAACATTATGGGATTTTTTTTGTTTTTTATTAGTTTGTATATTTAAAGTGTAGCTCCAGGCAACTCTTCTTCCAGTGTGGCCCAGAGATGCCAAAGTTTGGACATCCCTGCAAGGATTTGGGGGATATTTTTGCTTGCCTTATATATGCACCAACCTTCTTTCTTTCCTCCATCTGCCTTGAATATACACATGATGCTGCAGATGAAAAGGAATCTTAAAGTCTTCATGCAACACACATGAGGACAAAAGCCACATCAAAAGATGGTGAGGAAAAGAGAGTAGGAAACTGGGACATTGTGAATGTTATGATCCAGCCAATCTGGGAAACAGGGCTATTAGGAATACCCCTGCACAGAGATCAGAGCTTAGAATATAATAAGAACTCAATAAGTTTTTGATAAATAAAATAAACAAAAAATAGGTAATTCAAACTTTTAATTATTGGTTGAGCTATTTTTCTCTACTTTTAACATTTTTATCACGGAAGTTTTAGTGATTAATCTTAAAGAAAAATCATTGCACATGAGTATCCTCAAATTTTAAATTAGTTAGTCTGATAATTTTAATACAGATTTTATATATCTTCCAAACATCATACTTCTCAAGTCCATTAAGAAATTCTTTTAATAATTAGGTATTCAGCAATATTTATTTTGAGTTTAATTAAGAATAAATAGACTACACTTCAAACTCCCCATCCAAAATTTTAATTGCAGTTTCTAATTGAAATTATCTCAAAGTAGGTAATTTGTTCAATACTTATAAATAAAATCTATGCAACTAAAAAAGATAATCCACCAATAAAGATTATGTTAAAATATTTATGGCTATATAAACACAAAAACATTAAAATGACTTATAGAATGACACGTTATTCATAATCACAATTAAACCAGAATTAAATTTCAACAAAGATGTAAGAGACCTATACTTGAAAATTATAACACAATGAAGAAATAAATTAAAGAAGATATGAATAAATGGAAGCATATACTGTATTCATGGGTAAGAATAATTAACATCATTAAAATGTCTATACTACCCAAAGCAATCTATAGATCCAATACAATATGTATCAAGATACCAGTGGCATAATTCACAAAACTAGAACAAATATTTTAAAAAGTTTATATGAAATCACAAAAGACCCTGAATAGAACAGTGATCTTGAGAAAGAAGAATAAAGTTGGGAAAAAATGCTACCTGATATCAAACAATACTACAAGACCATAATAATCAAAGCAACACAGTACTGGCATAAAAATAGACATATTGATCAATGAAATACAACAGAAAGCACAGATATAAACCTATGTCTTTATGGTTAATTTGTATGTGACAAAGGAGGCAAAAATATACAATGGGGTAAAAATACTCTATACAATAAATGGTGTTGGAAATATTGGACAGATAAGTGCAAAAAAAAAAAAAGAAACTAGACAACCTGCTGACACCACACACAAGAATAAACTCAAAATGGATTAGAGATTTAAATGTTAGACTCGAAACCATAAAACCCTAGAAGAAAATATATGCAGTAAGATCTCATTTTCTTATATATCTCCTTCAGCAAGAAAACAAAAGAAAAAAATAGTAAGTGGGACTACATCAAACTAAACAGGTTTTGCAATGCAAAGGAAACCATCAACAAAATGGAAAGACAACACACTGAATAGGAGAATATTTTTGGCTATACATCTGATAAGGGGTTAATATTCAAAACTTATAAAGAACTTATAAAACTCAACATAAAAAAAAAAGACACTCATTAAAAAATGAGCAAAGGACCTGAATAGACACTTCTCAAAGGAGGACATACCGATGGCCAATAGACATATGAAAAGATGCTCAATGTCATTAATCATCAGAGAGATACAAATGAAAACTCCAATGAGACACCAGTGAGAATGGCTATTCTCAATACATCAACAAACAACAAAGGCTGACAAGGATGTGGAGAAAGGGGAACCTGTTTATACTGTTGGTGGGAATGCAGATAGGAGCAGCCACTGTGGAAAGCAGTATGGAGATACCCCCCAAAATTAAAAATGGACCTGTCTTTTATTTTTCCATATTCATGGATTGTAAGATTTTTCATTATTAATTGTTCAGTTACAGTTGTCCTCATTCCCCGCCCCCCATTACTCTCCTTCATCAACTTCTACCATTCGTGACAACATGGATTGAACTGGAGTATATTATGCTAAGTGAAATAAGGCAGGCAGTGGATCTGCCTTTTGACCCAGTGATTTCACTTTTTGGAATTTATCTGAAGAAACCCAAAACACTAATTCAAAATACTTGGAAGCATCTCAAGTGTCCATTAGTAGCTGAGTGGATAAAAAAGCTGTGGTACATTTACAAAATGGAATACTACTCAGCTATAAAAAAGAAGAAAGTTTTACCCCTTACAACAACAGGGATGGAACTGGAGAGCATTATACTAAGTGAAATAAGTGTGTCAAGAAATAAAAGTGCCATATGATTTTACCTATATGTGGAATCCAATGAACAAAATAAACTAACAAACAAAATAGTGACAAATTCATGGATAGATTTCTGCACCAGTGACTTGATGGAAGGGGTTGGAAGGTTGAGCAATGAAGACAAAAAAAAGTCTCAACAAAAATAAAATAAAGTCTATATTTATTTATTTGTAAATTTTATTTTTTATTGTTCAATTACAGTTGTCCCCACTTTTCCCCCATCACTCTCCCCTGCCCTACCCACCCCCAAACTTCCACATTCAACCCTTCCTCCATGCCTATTGTTTTTGTCCATGGGTCTTTGAACCTGTTCCTTCATTGACCCTGCCCCTTCTTTTCCCCATTATACCCCTCCCCAGTCTCCTCTGGTCACTGTCAGTTTGTTCTTTCTTTCCATATCTCTGGTTCTATTTTGCTTACTTGTTTGTTTTGTTCATTAGGTTCCATTTATTGGTGAGATCACATGATATTTGCCTTTCATATCCTAGCTTATTTCACTTAGCATAATGCTTTCCAGTTCCATCCATGCTGTCATGAAAGGTAGAAGTTCTTTCTTTCTGCTGCATAGTATTCCATTCTGTAAATATACCATAGTTTTTGATCCACTCATTTCAGATGGGCACTAAGGCTGTTTCCAGCACTTGGCTATTGTACCTAGTGCTGCTATGAACATTGGGGTGCATAGGTGCTTTTGAATTGGTGCTTCAGAATTCTTAGGGTATAATCCCAACAGTGGAATTGCCAGGTCAAAGGCAGTCCCATTTTTAGGTTTTTGAAGAAATTTCATACTGTTTTCCATAGTGACTGCACCAGTCTGAATTCACACCAACAGTGCATTAGGGTTCCCTTTTCTCCACAACCTCACCAGCACTTGCTGTTTGTTGATTTGCTTATGATGGCCATTCTGAGTGGTGTGAAGTGGTATCTCATTGTGGTTTAATTTGCATTTCTCTGATGACTAGTGATGCTGAACATCCTTTCATAAGTCTCTGGGCCCTATGTATGTCCTCTTTGGAGAAGTCTCTGTTCAGATCCTTTGTCCATTTGTAAATTGGATTGTTTGTCTTCCTGGTGTGGAGTCATGTGTGTTCTTTATATATTTTGGAGATCAAACCCTTATCCAAGGTATCATTGGCAAATATATTTTGCTGATGCTTTCTTTAGCCATGCAGAAGCTTTTTAATTATATGAAGTCCTAATTCTTTACTCTTTCCTTTACATCCCTTGCTCTAGGGAACATATTGGTGGAAATATTACTGTGTGGACTGAGATTTTCTTACCTTTGTTCTCCTCCAGGACTTTTATGGTGCCATGACTTATATTTAAGTCTTTTATCCATCTTGAGTTTATTTTTGTGTATGATTTAAGTGGGTGGTCCAGTTTTAGTTTTGTTTTTATTTGCTTGCTTGTTTGTTTTTGCATATAGCTGTCCAGATCTCCCAACACCATTTGTTGAAAGGCTATTTTTACTTCATTTTATGCTTTGGTCAAATATTAATTGACCATATTGATATGGGTTTATTTCTGGGTTTGCTATTCTATTTCATTGATCTGTGTGTCTGTTCTTTTGCAAGTACCAGGCTGTGGCCTTGTAATATAGTTTAATGTCAGGTATTGTGATCCCTCCTATTTTGTTCTTCTTTCTCAAAATTGCTGAGGCTATTCAAGGTGGTTTATGATTCCATATGAATTTTTGAAATGTTTGTTCTATATCTTTGAAATGTAACATTGGTATGTTAATAGTGATTGTGTTAAATCTATACATTTCTTTGGGTAATATGGACATTTTGATGACATTAATTCTTCCAGTTCATAAGCAAGGTATATGCTTCCATTTATTCGTGTTTTTCTAAACTTCTTTCTTCAGTGTTCTGTGGTTTTCTGAGTATAGGTCTTATACCTCCTTGGTTAGGTTTATTCTTAGGTGCTTTATTTTTCTTGTTGCTTTAGCAAATGGGATTATTTTCCTAATTTCTGTTACTGATATTTTGTTGGTGGTGTACAAAAATGCCTTCAATTTTTAAATATTGACTTTATATCCCATTGCTTTGCCACATTTATTATTAGGTGGAGTAGTTTTTTGGTGAAGTCTACAGCATTTTCTACGTACACTATCATGCCATCTGCAAACAATGACTGCTTTACTTCCTCCTTCCATTCTAATTACCTTTTATTTCTTTTTCTTGTATGATCGCTGTAGCTAGAACTTCCAATACTGTGTTGAATAGAAGTGGTGAAAGGGGACACCCTTGTCTTTTGCTGATCTTAGTGGGAAAGGTTTTAGTTTTTGCCCATTGAGTATGATGTTGGGTCTAGGTTTCTTGTATATGGCCTTCAATATATTGAGGTGTGCTCCTTCTACTCCCACCTTGCTGAGTGTTTTATCATAAATGTGTGCTGTACCTTATCAAATGCTTTTTCTGCATCTATTGATGTGATCATGTGAATTTTGTCTTTCCTTTTGTTTATGTGGTATATTATGTTTATTGATTTGTGAATATTGTACCATCCATGCATTCCTGGGCTGAATCTCATTTGATCATGGTGTATGATCTTTTTAATGTATTGCTGAATACGTTTGCCAAATTTTTTTGAGGATTTTAGCATCTATGTTCATCAATGGTGTTGGCCTGTAGTTTTCTTTCTTTGTTATGTCTTTATCTGGTTTGGTGATTAGGATGATGCTAGCCTCATAAAAGGAGTATGAGAGTCTTCCCTCCTCTTGGATTTTTTGGAATAGTCTGTGAAGGATAGGAGTTAGCTCTTCCTTAAGTGTTTTGTAAAATTCTCCTGTGAAACCATCTAGTCCAGGGCTTTTGTATGCCAAGAGTTTTTTGATTACTACTTTGATTTCATCAGCTGTAATCTATCAGTTCAGGCTTTCTGCTTCTTCTTGATTCAGTTTTGGAAGATTATATTTATCTAGAAATGTGTCTGTTTCACCCAGGTTTTCAAATTTCTTGGCATATAGTTGTTCGTAGTAATTTCTTACAATACTTTCTATTTCTGTGGTATCAGTTGTACTCTCTCCTCTTTCATTTCTAATTTTATTTATTTGAATCATTTCTCTTTTTTCTTGATGAGCCTCATTAAAGTCTTGTCAATTTTGTCTATCTTTTTCAAAGAACCAGCTCCTGTATTTATTGTTCCTTTGGATTGTTCTTTAAGTCTCTATACCATTTAATTCTGCTCTAATCTTGGTTATTTCCTTCTTTCTGCTTGCTCAGGGCTTTGCTTGTTGTTGTTCCTCTAGTTCTTATAGAGGTAGGATTAGGTTGCTTATTTCAAATGTTTTTATTTTTTTTTTTATGTAGGCCTGTATTACTATGAATTTCCCCCTCAGGACTGCCTTTGCTGTGACTCATAGGTTTTGGGTTGTTGTGTCTTCACTTTCATTTGTTTCCAGAAACCTTTTGATTTCTTCTTGGATCTCATTTTTAACCTATTCATTGTTCAGTAGCATCCTATTCAGTCTCCATGTGTTTGAATGTTTTTGAGTTTTTTCCTTGAGGATGAATTCTAGTTTCGGGCCCTTCTGGTCCAAGGAAATGCTTAGTATGATTTCAAATTTCTTGAATTTGTTGAGGCTTGTTTTGTGTGCTATCATGTGGTCTATCTTTGAAAATGTTCCATGTGTATTTGAAAAAAATATGTATTTTACTTCTTTGGGATGAAAAGATCTATATACATCAGTTAAGTCCATATGATCTAATGCATTGTTCGGTTCCATAATATCCTTGTTATTTTGTTTGGAAGATCTATCCATTGTTGGCAGTGGGATGTTAAAACCCCCTACTATAATTGTGTTGCTGTCTATATCTTTTTTTACCCCTTATATCTTTTGGGTGCTCCCATGTAGAGTACATATATGTTTATAATGTTTATGTCTCCTTGATGGATTCTTCCCTTGAGTATCATGAAGTGTTCTTCTGTGTCTCTTTTTATGGCTTTAGTTTTGAAGTCTATTTGTCTGATATAAGTATTGTTATCCCAGGGTTTTTTTCCTGTCCATTTGTTTAGAATATTTTTTCTAACCTTTCACTTCAGTCTGTGTAGGTTTTTGTTATGAGGTGGGTCCCTTGTAGGCAGTATATGTATGGGCCATACTTTTTATCCACTCAGCTACTTTATGTCGTTTGATTGGAGCATTTAATTTATTTTATATTTAAGGTTATTATTTTCCCCCTTTGTACTTGAGTTCATCTCTCTCATACTCTTTTTCTTCATCTTCTTAAAGCAAGCCTTTTAAAATATCTTGCAGTGCTGGTTTGGTGGAGGTGAATTGTTTTAGCTTTCTTTTGTCTAGGAAACTCCTTATTTGTTCTTCTGTTTTAATTGAGAGCCTTGCTGGGTAGAGTAGTCCTGGTTGCAGGCCTTTGCTTTTCTTTACTTGGGATATTTCTTGCTATCCCCTTCTTGCTTATAGTGTTTTTGCTGAGAAGTCAGTTGCTAGTCTTATTGGGGCTCCCTTTCATGTTACTTCCTGTTTCTTCCTTGCTGCCTTTAAGATTCCCACTTTGTCATTGAATTTTGCCATTTTAATTATGATGTGTCTTGGAATAGCCCTCTTTGAGATCCTCTTGATTGGGACTCTCTGTTTCCTGAACTTGTGTGACTTTTTCTCAACAAATTAGGGAAATTTTCCATCATTACTTTTTCCAACATGTTTTGTGTTCTTTGCTCCTCTTCTCCTTCTGGTATCCCTATTTTACAGATATTATGTTACATGGTGTATAGCAATTCCTTTAACCCCTCTTCATTCATTCTGGTTTTTTTTTCCACTTGCTCTTTCTGGGAGTTTTTTCCTACTTTGTCCTCCAGCTCACTGATTCAATCCTCTGCTTCATCTGGCCTGTTTTTGATTTCTTCTACTGTGTTCTTCAATTCAGAAATTGTATTCTTCACTTTTTTTCTGTCTCTCATTGATAGTTTCTATGTACTTTTTCATGCTTATGTAGTTCGTAGGAAGTTTCTTGTAGCTTCCCTGTAGTTTTGGTAATTCTCACTGAGCTCATTGAGCGTCCTTATAACCATTGTCTTGAACTCAATATCTGATAATTTACTTGCCTCTATTTCATTTAACACACTTCCTGGGGATTCCTCCATTCCTTTCAATTAGGGGTTGTTCCTTCCTTCCCATTTTTGAGGACACTTCTTGTTTGCTTTTGCTTCTTAAATTGATTTATTTTGATTCTCTATCTTTGTGGTATGAACTTCTATGGTAGCAAACCTATGTGGTTCAGTGGTGGAAAGGATTTCTCCTTGATTTCCTGAACTGCATACTCTTGGGATGCTGTTTATGTTGGTTCTATAAATGTAATTGGGTTTTAATTGTTTTTCCTCATTCTATGGTGGGTCCTTCCCTGCAGCTAGGTGACTGCCACTCTGTCCACCATGTCTTATATGCTGTTGTGCTGGTGCTGCCAGAAAAAACCCACAAAGCCCAGGAAACAAACCCACACCTACAAAAATAACTCTCATCCACAACCCATTATCAACAGCAAATGAACTAGTATTAATAACGGTCTAAAGAGAGTAAGGCCATTATAAAAAAGGAGAGTGAATATGAGATTACCTACTGAAAGAAAAATGATTTTGAGAGTATAGAAGGAGGAGCAATAATAAGAGTAGAGAATTGGGGTAATGTGAAGGGAGAAAGTAAAGTTTCTACTATAAATAAAAAAGGGATTGAAGAAGGCGAAGTGGAGTATGGGATGGGAAACTTATAGTATTAAGTTTAAACAGAAATTAAAATAAAATGAGAGAGAAATAGAAAGAAAATAGAGTAAATAAATAATAAAAAGATATGAACAAAATTGGAGAGAAAGACCTACCATAGCACTATTAAAAACAAATGAGCTATAATTAATATAGGTGGGATATGAATAAGAAGGAAAGAAGAAAGAAAGAAAAGCTTAAGAGATGTCTAGAGGAAAGGGAAATGGTTTTGAGATGATAGAGAGAGAAGGAATACTAAGATTGAGAAATGAAAACCAGACTAAGACAGAGAAAAATTAAAATATCAGATAAAAAAAGTAGGGATGGGAACAGTAAAGTTTGAGATTCGAAATATAAAATTAGTAAGGAGCTAGAGATAAAAATTGAAAAATGCAACAACTACACTATCCACAACCAATGAGCAAAGATTGCTAAAGGTGGAGAGAAGATGCGGGAATTTCAAGAGCAGGAAAAACAATGCGAGATGACCATTGATGAGAAAATTGGTTTTGAGAGGCTAAACAGGGAAGAAATAGCAAGAGTGCAGAATGAGAACAAGTTGTAGCAAGAGAGAAAATAAAATTTAAATTGAACATAATAAGAGGAAAGAAGTAGGTAAAATGGGTAAGAGAAGGAAGGAGCAAAATATGTGAAATGGAATAAACTACATTGTAAAATCTAGGTACTTAATAAGCACAGACTTGAAGGGCAAGAAATGAATGTTAAAAAGCTATGCAGAAAAGAATATATCACAAATCATGGAGAAAACCATGGTGGATTTTATCTTGGTAACATCTAGTATTTACCACTGTTTTTTCTTTCTGGATCTGCCTCTGGTGATGGTAGACAGTGACCCTGTCTGACCTTAGACATCCTGCTCAAGACTTCCAGGTATCTACTGTCCGTAGTTGAGTCCTCCATTTGTTAATCTAATCACTTTGCAACCAGAAGTCTTGTTTAAGCACCACAGGGTGGTGCAGAATACCTCCTGGGGGCAAAGCTATTGTTTCCCTAGGAGGGGAGTGGCCTGCGTGAGCAAGATGGCTGTTGCAGTGTGGGGGATGACTCAGCACTGAGTTCCCAGCATCTACTCTCCCAGTTCTCTCCCCAAAGCTTCGGTCTCTAGTCTCTCCTCAATCATCTTTAGTCCACTCTGCCCCCTCACACCCTTTACAGGAACCCAAGGTAAGAGACTGCAAATGAAAATTTATGCATTTGCCATTTAAATGGCTCTATGCAACTCCAGCCATCCATCTCTGGCAGAGAACAACCCTGCTGCTTTCACCACTGGATGTTATTTGTATACTTTTCGGACTCTGGTGCTCTAGTCTGGAGATCCCAGCTTAGGGTTTAGACCCCACACTTCTCAGGGGCATCTAACCAACTGCTTAAATATCTCTTCAGCACTTCAGCTGCTGCCTGTGGGCACCCAGCCAGCCTTCTCATGTTTTCACTGCATTCCCCATCAGTCCCATTGAGCTGAAGCTGATACTTCTGTCTGTCCATGGTTATAAGGCTTCTCTCTACTTAGTGTTCAGTTGTTTGTTCTGTGTGATTTCCCCACAATTTAATTGAAATTCCAGATTGGTCCTGGGAGGAGGTTAGTGTAACTTCCACTCATCTCGGATCCTCTTGTAAAATCTATGTTTAAAAATAATAAAGCAAGAGCCTATTTCTATGAAAGGTGACAAATTGCACAGTCCCCAAACAGTATCAAGTTATTCACAGAAGCATTGCCTATGATTTTAAGCTTGGTTATCAGGTCTGACTTCAATATATCTTCTAGACTTTGCTCATGATCTCTTTACATTGTCCCCAGATAGTTTCAGATTAGTGCAAGTTTATGTTGAACTTGGTGAGCTGCAGCAATTATTTTGAACAATATTAGAATCATCATAATTATATTCTCTCAGCATGAGTAATCAGTAAAATAGGTTCAGATCATTCTAGGTTATGCAAACTTAAAACTAATTCAGAAAATTGTCATTTGAAGACTTCTAAAGAAATATTCCATTTCATCTGAGTGTATGATTTTGAGAATTCTAATCATCTCTAATTACTCTTTTTATTTTATTCTTTGCAATTGTTATGAATTGCTGTCATGAATAAAAGGAGCATTGATGAATATTTATCAAGATCTTATTTATTCTAAAAAATGTAGCTTTACATTCCTATCAAATTTACTGTCTTCCACTCAATCTCCCATTCTCCTTTACAGTAGTGAAATTTTACACTATTGCTTATATTTTAGATCTTTAATGGGGCTACATTAGCTAACGGTAATATTAAAATAAGTGTTGATTAGAGTGACTTCACTCTGTCTATGGCCCAGGCTTCTGTGCTTTGCAGGATCGATGGGAAAGGGAACATTTTCCTTTTTTGGAAGTATTTTGGAAACAATTTCATTAGGTTCTCACCCAATTTAGTAATCTGCTCCACATAAACTTATAAGATAAAAATAACAGCTACTGATCACATGACACTTTGATTCATATTGCTATTCTACTTTGTTCATGTAAGACTATAAAAATACTTAGTGAGACAGATGACTGGTGGTTAGGCCACAGTGAATATCTGAGGGTCATCTGGCCTCATTCTCTGAATTTTATCAGCTTCTTCTTATTTCGTGCAGAGAAAAATATCTACATTCTAAGTTCAGAAGCTACCAATATTTTAAAAAATTCTATCCACAGTAGGCTTACCTACTTATTTTTATTTTTTGTATTATTAAACATGCCACAAGGCAAGACACCTTTTGCTTTATTATGGAAAATAAAGAATGGTGTGAATGCAAATATAAGAAAATTACTTTTAATCTTGCTATTTTAAATGCCTCTGGGAATCTATCAAGTATAAATATGGTCTGGAATGCCTGAGTTATACATTTTTGTTCTGATGTCACACATTGATGAATATGTGACATGACCTTGATCATATCACCTTCATGCTCTGACACTTGAACTTCTCATCTGCAAAGAATATTAGGAGATGTTCTTCAAGATCTTAACTGATTCTAACAAGGTTTGATCAATTGTATCTAGGTCTAACATTACTACTTAACAAGATGGATTTATGGAGAATGGATACTATTTTGCACTTGTGATTGGGAATCCTTGAATGTTGAGGGCTGACTGTAGTTATACGTGGATTTTTGACTGTGTGGGGGTCAGCACTCCTAACCTCCACATGGTTGAATGGTCAATTCTAATGTAGAAATTCATGGAAACAATAAAGAAGTACATGTGAAATAATAAAATATGAGTATATTTAAGTTAAGAATAACCTACAATTGATTTCTTTCTAATTCAACACAAAACTCCATCTATTATTTAGGGCTTACTGTATTTTATGAAATTTGCATGAATTTTAAATGATGATTCTTCCTTCTATTAGACCTAATATTTTCTTAAATATTGTTAATAGTCAAAAAGATTTCAGATAAAAAAATCCTTATGTAACACAAAAAAATGATTTAGTGTAACAAAAAGATTTTTAAAGATTTTTATTAAAAATTGCATTGTATATTAATATTTTGAAAATAACTTTTAAAATAATATATGTATATTCAGCAGTTATAACAATTCAAGTTATATCAGTTTAAGAACAGCTAATCAAATTTCTTACCCAAACAAAATCTTAATAAATAAAATTTCCAATACAATCGATTGTGACACAGTTAAAATAAACAGGAGGACAAATTATTATGTTGGTAGAAAGTCAATAAAGACTCTTTCAGTGAAGAAAAAGGGTATAAATGTTTCTTCCATACATATGTTTAAAAAAATAGAAGTTACAGAGGCACATGTGAAGAATAATTATTTAAATCACAAATTAGTTCACTTTTCATCAAGTATTTGTTGAAAGCCTGTAACACTTCCAGCACTATACATTCAACAAATGTCCATCGGTCTCCTTGCATCCACTGATCACTTTTATTTTTGGATGCATCAGTAGACAAACTAGACAACATTTTTGTTCTCACGGAGCTTGCATTTTAGGGAGAATGTGACAAAAATATTAACAAATTATGTAAAATATTATTTCTGGAGAAAAGCAGTAAAACAAAGCAGGAAGGTGGGATATGGGAGGGGTTGTAGTGTGGGGTAGAGAAAGTTAGTTTCAGAAATGAATAGGGCTGTCTGGGAGTTCTAATAAACATGGTAACTGTTGATCAAAGACTTGACATAGGTGAAGATGTTAGCTAAGCTGCTATCTGTAAGAACTTTTCACATAGAGGAAATTTCTGGAAAAAGGCTCAATACAGGAGGGTGGTTTTGTTTTGGAAGATAATAAAGCTGACCTATGCAAAAAAGTAGACTTCTAAGAATTTAGGCTTTTATAATGATACAGTAAAGAAGACACGAGGTTCTTAAACTTATGGAGTTTAAAATCACTCACAGAAGAGAAACATTAAACAATAAAAACCTCAAGTATGGTAACTGCATCTTTGCAGCAATGAAGATGACATACAACAATGGCTTAACATAGTGTGACATAAGAAACAGTTCTCTGCAGAAAAGAGGACCCTTGTGCACTGTTAATGGAAACATAGATTGGTGCAGCCACTATGGAAAACAGTATGGACTTTCCTCAAAAAATTAAAAATGGGTCTGCCTTATGACCCAGCAAAACACTAATTCAAAAAAACATATGCCCCACTATATTCTCTGCAACATTATTTATAATAGCCAAGCCAAAGAAGCAACTCAAGTGCCAATCAGTAGACTAGTGGATAAAAACATTGTGGTACATATATACAGTGTAATATTCCTCAGCCATAAAAAGAATAAAATCTTACCATTTGCTACAGCATGGATGAATCTAGAAAGTATTATGCTCAGTGAAATGAGTCAGAGAAAGACAAATACCATATTATTTCACTGATATGCAGAATTGAAAGAACAGAATAAATTAACAAATGGAATTGAAACAGATTCACTGACACAGGGAGAGAACTGGTGGTTGCCAGATGGAGGGGGTGTTGAGGGAAAGGTTTTTTGAAAGATGGGAGGAAGGTTGGGTGAATGGATAAAAAGGTGAAGAATTAAGAAGTATACACTTGTAGTTATAGAATAGTCACAGAAATGTAAAGTATAGCATAAGGAATATACTGAATAATATTGTAATAACTGTGTATGGTGTTATGTGGGTACGAGGTTCATCCAGGTGATCATGTAGTAAGTTATATAATGTCCAGTCACTGGGTTCTACATCTGAAACTAATATAATATAGTATGTCAACTGTAATTAAAAATAGTTATTTTAAAAAATAAAAATAAATTAAAAAGTGACAGACCAGAAAAAAAGTTTCCCCAGATTTCAGTGGGGTTTAATCTGAGATTTACAGATAAATACATTAGCAGAGGAATCAGAATGGTAGGAACAATAAAGCCTCATGTTGGGGAGAATGCATCAAAGAAACAAAAGAAATTAGAGTTAAGGCCCAGATGGAGGGTAGCTTGTCACGCTGAAGACACTGAAATGTGTTCACTATATGTTTGCCTTTACCAGTACATATTTTTTCATCTTATTTCTAGTTTTGTTCTTTTCCACTTAAAGAATTCCCTTTAACATTTCTTGTAATGCTGGTTTAGTGGTGATGAACTTCTTTAACTGTTGCTTGTTCGAGAAAATCTTGATCCTTCCTTCAATTCTGAATAATAACCTTACTGGGGAGAGTATTCTTGGTTATAGGATTTTTTCTTTCATCATGTTGAATATACCACGCCACTCCCTTCTGGCCTGCAAAGTTTCTGCTGAAAAGTCTGCTGACAGTCTTATTGGAATACCCTTGTATGTAACGAGTTGTTTTTCTCTTGCTGCCTTTAAGATTCTCTCTTTATCTTTAACCTTCAACAACTTAACTGTAATGTGTCTGGGTGTGGGTCTCTCTGAGTTCATCTTGTTTGGGACTTTCTGTGCTTCCGGGACTTAGATGTCTGTTTCATTTGCCAAGTTAGGAAAGTTTTTAGCCATTTTTTTTTCAAATAGGTTTTCTGTCCCTTTCTCTCTCTCTTCTCCTTCTGAGACCTCTATGATTCTAATGTTAGTATGCTTAATGTTATCCCATAGGTCCCCTAGCTACCTTCATTCTTTTTAATTCTGTTTTTTCTTTTTTATTTTCCAATTGGGTGACTTCCACTATCCTGTTTTCCTGATTGCTGATTCATTCTTCTGTGTCATCAAATTTGCTGTTAATTCCTTGCAGTGACTTTCTTTTTCATTTCAACAGTTATACTCTTCAGTTCTGTTATGTCCTTTCTTAGAATTTTTAGGTGTTTGTTAAAGTTGATGAAGTTCTGACTGAGTATTTTCATTTGTCTGCACAGTTGAATGTGCATCTTTATGACTGTTACTTTAAACTCTTCGTCTAGTAGACAGCTTACCTCAGTTTCATGTAGTTCTTTCTCTAGGGTTTTATCCTGTTTTTGTTTGGAACATATTCTTTTCTGTCTTCATTTTGCCTACTTTTTTCTATGTATTGTATTATATAGATAAGCTTAATCTCTTGGTCTTGAAAAAGTGGCCTTATTTTCCTGTGAGGCCCTTATTTCAATGCCCCCCTTGTCACCAGAGCCACGTGGTCAAAAGGGTGGACTAGTATAGCCTCCTGTTGTGGCTGGGCCACAACTCCTATGGACACACTAGCAGGCAAGGTTGGTATCAGGCCTGCTGGCTATGAGGTCTGGTCACAACTGTTGCAGACTCACTGGAAAACAGGGCAAGCCTTCAATGTGGCTGGCTGCAAAGCCCACCCCTGCTGTTGCAGAAACACTGCTGTGTGCTGGTGCTGAGTGATGCCACCCACTGTGTGTGGCAGGGCAGGAAGTGCTTTGGAGGGGTGCTACCCTGGGTAGGCCCTCAGGGAAATGCCAGAGTGGGGTGAGTAGTGTTAGCAAGGTTAATGGACAGTGTCAGACTAGCCAGATTAAAGGAAAGGGAAAAATGGTACCCACCAGCACCTGTGGCACAAGCAAGTTCCAACAGATCCCTGTCCCTCCAAGACACACTCTAAAATTAGTCAATGTGTCATCTTCATGTATGACCTAGCTGCTTTTCAAACTACTCCCTCTGTGCCAGAACTTGGAAAGAGCTCAACCTGGGTTCTCTAGAGCCTTTTGGCTCTCACGGATATAAGCGTCACTGGTTTTCAAAGACAGATATTATGAGCACTTCACTTCCTGGTTCAGGTCAATCAGGCTAGGATTTATACCTTTCGCTCTTCAGGGATGACTGCCAAGGTTGTGATAACCCTCCCACTCATGAGTCACTGCATGAAGAGTGAGGAGTAGGGTAGGTGCGACTAGGCTTAGTCTCTACCCCTCCTACCCTTTTCAATGTGGCTTTTACTTTGTATCTGTAGTTATAGAAACTCTTTCTGCTAGTCTTCAGGTGCTTCTCAGAGATAGTTGTTCTATATGTAGTGGCAGTTTTGGTGTCAGTGAAAGGAAGTGAGCTCAGAAGATAGTAGACCAACCACATATAAATGTAGTATGAAAACAATTAAAATGGCAATAAGCACAATAGAAGTTGACTAAGTGCTCCATTTAAAAACAGGATGACTAAATGGTTAAAAAAAAAAAAAAAAAGACCTCCACATATACTGCCTACGTGAGACTCCAGACTGAAAGACACACAGGGACTAAAATAAATAAGTGGAAAAGATATTTCATATAAATAGGAATAAAAAGAGAGAGAAGGTGGGATAGCAATACTTATATCAGACAAAAAGACTTTAAAACAAAAGAAGAGACAATGAAGGACCCAGCAATTGTTTTTTTCAGATAAGCCCCCAGAAGTGGAACAATTCAAAAAGAGGTATGCACCTCTCTGTTTACTGCAACATTATAATATGCAAGTTATTGACTCAACCCAGATATTCATCACTAGATAAATGGATAAAGAAGTGGATGCATGTGTGCACATGCACACAACACATTGGAATATTACACAGCCATAAAAGAAATAATCTTGCCATTCATGACAACATGGATAGACCTAGAGGGTAAGTGAAATTAAATCAGAGAAAGACAAATACATATCATTTCACTTGGGAGTCACAGGGCTGGGCAGTGGGAGTATGGACAAAAAGGCTAAGGGGATTAGAAGGTACGAACTTGTAAATAAGTCATGGGGATGTAAAATACAACATAAGAAATATTAATAATGTCAATATCACAATAACTTTGTATGGTGACAGATGTATAGTGGACTTTTTGGGGTTCACTTTGTAAGTATATACATGTTAAATCTCACTATGTTCTATACCTAAAACTAATACAATATTGTATGTCAACTGTACTTTAATTCAGAAGAGCTTTACATTTCAGAATAAAAATTAGACATGAAAAATAAATAAATAAAATGTGTTCAGTGTAGACAAGAAAAAGACTAGAGAGAAGACTTTCATTGACAATTATCTTCTAAAAATACACTGTATATTAATGCATAGTCTTGTGAAGCCATTTTCAAACATCACCTACCATCTCCCCAAGAAAAATCCTCTTCTAGCCAAAAATGACCCAAATAACTTTTTTCTCTACACAAAACAGAAAAATGTGAAACTGAAGAGAAGAGAATGGTCTGTCAATAATTCCATATATCTGAATAGGCTAGAGAAACTTACCTGCTTTGGTAGCAATGGCTACCCCAATGAAATTATACAGGTTTCAGGTATATATTTCCATGATTCATGATCTGTAGATTGCATTGTGTGCGTACCTCCCAAGTTAAATCATCTTCTGTCACCATATATTTGACCCCTTTTATCTTTTACTATGCCCCATCTTCTTCCCTCAGGTAACCGCCATAATGTCCGTGTCTATGGGTTTTTTGTTTGTTTGTTTTTCTTGTTTATTCATTTGTTGCTCTCAGTTTTATATCCCACATGTGAGTGAAATAATATATTCTTTACTTTTTCTTCCTGACTTATTTCACTTAGAATGATACGCTCAAGATCCATCCATGTTGTTGCAAATGGCAGTATATCTTCTTTTCTTATCGATGAGTAGTGTTCCATTGTGTATATGTACCGATCTTCTTTATTCAATCATTCATCAGAGGACACTTTGGTCATTTCCATGTCTTAGCCACTGTGAATAATGTTGCAATGAACCTAAGGATGCATATATCTTTTCAAATAAATGTTTTCAATTTTGGATGAGTAGAGACCCAGAAGAGGGGTTGTTGAGTCATATGGTAACTCTAGTCTTAATTGTTTGAGGATTCCCCATACTATTTTCCATAGTGCCTGTACCATTTTATATTCCCACCAACAGTGAATGGGGTTTCCCTTTTTTCCACAGCCTCTCAAACACATTACTGGTCTTGTTGGTAACAACCATTCTAATAGATGTGAGGTAGTATCTCATTGCAGTTTTGATTTACATTTCCCTAATAGCTAGTAAAGTTGAACATTTTTTCATATATCTGTTGGCCATTGGTATGTCTTCTTGGGAGAAGTGTTTGTTCAGGTTCTCTGCCCTGAAGACTGGATAATTTGTTTGGTGTTGAGTTGAGTGCTTTATATATTTTGCACATGAACCCCTTGTCCAAGCTATTGCTTGTAAACATTTTCTCCCAAGATTCTGCTTCTTTGGAGAATCTGGTCCTGGGTGGTGAACTGCAAATCCACTCTTCTCCTCACTGCTTCCATATGTCAACATTTTTTTTTCTTTTTTCTTATTTTTCTAAACATTTACTTTATAACACATTTTATCTATTAATTTGTTAATTTCCTTTTAGCTTTTTAATTGTGATAATTATAAAAAACTTGAAAAATAAAAAATATAATACAGGAATATAATACAAAAGAGAAAAATGGAATGTATTTGTGACATTTAAAATATATTATAACCTTAATGTGTAAACTATATAAATTAATAAAAATACCCTAATAGAATTGGTTAAGCATGTAAATAAAAGATTAAAAAGAAAAAGGAATTCACTCATAAAATAATATTTTGTATGTTAATGTAAAATAAAATACCTTTTTTCTTTCAGAAAATAGAGACTTTTTATAAGAATAAGAAAACTAAGGGTTGTTTTTTCTGATAAAGTATTTATGGAAGAATAAATATATACAAATGCTACCTAAATCAATTTAGTGAAATAAGTTAAAAATTCAATGAGATAAATTGAATCAGAAATGTCACTTTAGAAAATGTTTCCCAAGGGAATTATCAGAAATTTGCACAAAATTGCATGTGCCAGATTTTTTATCACAGTACTTTTATGATAGACTAGAATCAGAAATGTCCTAAGTGTCCAACAAGGGAAAGATCTCCATTTGTTGAAAACAATGTGAATTCTGAGATTTAATGTTTGGAAGACATTTCAAGGTATAGTCTCAAAAGGTAGTTAAAGATATTATACATTGTTGCTTATATTGTGAAAAATGAAACTAAATAATAATATTTAAAATTATACTTTTGATATTTGCCTTAACATACATCACTATATGTCAAATTATATGTTAACCATCCTCCTTAAGTAAAATATTAAGAATTTTACTTAATACATATTTTAACTTATTTTATTAAGTTATAGTGCTATATTACATATTTTTCTGAAATATACCAAAAATATTTTCTCCAGTTTGTTAATCATCTTTTGATATTCTGTATAATTTATTGGGTGTGATTTCTCTTGTTATAATTGTTTTTTAGGGAGTACCTTAGAAGCTTCTTCCACATACCTCAGTACTATATAATCACCCTTATTAAAGAAGAACTGAATGCAGTAATTGAATTTGTTTTGGAATTAAGTTGTAGTCTACGATTTTTTTCAGGTGGTTAGCCTATTGCCCTTTTGTTGAGAATCTGTTTATTTCCACAGTAATTAGAAATGTCACTTTTATCACACACTAACCTTGCAAATTCTTATATCTCTTTGCTAATTTTTTATTTAGCTTTGTAGACTTACTTTTAAAGGCTGCTAAAACAAGTGCTATATATGTTACAGAGGGGAGGAAAGTCCCCATTTTTTCTAATTATTTTGTTCTTCTAGGACATTCATTCTTTCAGTTGTGCTTTAGAAAACATTTTTTAAAATATAAAAAGCATACTGAGGAAACAATACTGACAAAATGTCAGAATTGGTAACTCCAAGAACCTGTCCCTTAAAAGAAACATTGAAAAACCAGCAGAAACTGTCCTGACCAAGACTGTCAGATCCTAGAAAACAGTAAAGGTTTATAGCTAACAACCAAACACTGAATCAAGAAAAAGTCAAAGTAAAGTGTTAGGAAAGCATTTTAGTGGCCCAAAAGTAGTGGGCACTGCTTGGAAACACTGTAACTTGCCCAGAATAAACCTTTGCATACATGGTGAAATCATTTTAAAAAAATGTCAATATCAATTGATGTAGAGAACAACATTTTTTTTAACAAATGATGGTAACACTAGATATACACATGCAAATTAATGAAATTGGACCCTTTACTTACACCATATACAAAAGTTAACTGAAAATAGAACAAAAAACTGCATGTAAGAGTGAATATATAAAAGTAAAGAAAACATAAAAGTAAATCTTCATGACCTAAGCTTGGCAATGGATTCTTATATATGATACTAAAAGCATGAGCAAAAACAACTAAACGATGCATAGATTGAACTTGACCTGCCAGTTTGCATGGTTGTGTTGGCTATTTGAGAACATTTGTCTTTGGATAGTTCCCTGGACCAGTGGTGGATGTTATATGAAGACAAAAGTGAGTAGGAGGTTAAACCATTGAAATTGTGAAATTTTTGTTAACATATATAAACTTTTCATTCTACCTAATGCACTACTCCAAATTCATAAAAAGATTGACCTATATTTATCTATAACAGTTTTAAATTTCCACTTACATTTAGGTTTTTAATATATTGGAATTTTAAAAATTTAATTAATTTTTCCAAATAAATTATCTCTGCTTCCATGTTTGAATGGTCCTCCATTCTCCAGAAATCTATTCTGTCATAGATCAAATTATTCTTCTAGGTCAGAAGTGTCTTTACTAATATGACCTATTGTCATTCCATACACTTTTGTGAATTTACCTATCAATTACCTCAGAAAAGCTATAACCAACACTTTTTGGGGGAGTTTGATATTTTGTTAAATTATAGAACAATTTAGAGATAATTAAGATCTTTTACAATGTTCAGTATTTCATCCATGATATATTTTTCTAGCATTATGGCATGACAAAGTAATGTAGTATAATGTAAAGAAAGTGGTAGTGGCTGGTGTTCTTGTCATAGTTCTGGTATTTAAGGATCCCAGTTTTATCATTCCACCAATAAGTATGATTTTTGCTGAGATTTTCTTTTTTTTGTACATACCTCTTGTTAAAGTAAAGAAAATTCATTCTACTACCTGTTTAACAATAAATTTAAAATAGAAATATTCAATTTACCAAATATATGTTTTTCTGCATTATTGAGATAAAATGGTTTTGGTAATTTAATTAGTTACAGTGATAAATTGCAGTGCACATCTTCTAATGTTGAGTTAACCATCTGTTGCTGGGGTAAGCCTTCTTGGCCAGCTCATGTTTTCTGAGAGAGACATTCTGGGTTTTGAATGAAAAAGAATATAATTGAAGAATTTCTATAGGAGTTGCATCATAATATTTCTAAATCACATTTCTTGGATATGTATGTTTTTTTTTATTAAGTCTTTTCAAACCTGAAGATCAAGGCAGTTTGTGTAACATATGATGATCATGTAGAGAGTAATCCAATTTGCACTAAACTAGGATGATATGAAAGTTAGTTGGATTCTTTGGGTGAAGTTTGTAGACTGATTACTCCCACAGTGAATGATGCCACAGACTAGCTTCAAAGCTTACTGAAGAGAATCTTCATCTACTTGTTCCTACTATATTTTATACTTGGTTGTTGGTGACACTTTTCTCTGTCTTCACTGGGGCTTTCCATGCAAATAGCTGATGCATTCAAGTATGACCCTGGGATCATACTCACCTTTTTTATTAGCTCAACACTACTTGAAATGCCACTGTAATCTACAGTTACACAACATTAGCCATTTGGGATGTCTCTGACATCTTCCTACTCCCCTTATTTCACTAACTTGAACCATTTTCTGGCCGCATACATTTGTCATCTCTGAACTCCCAGCTGTCAGTCAGAGTGATGTCAGGAGAAGGGGAGCCTATAAATCTGAACTTTGGGTTTACTGGAGCACCCCAAACCTGGCGATTGGTACCAGCAGAAGGTGAGCTCTGCCATTTTCTCAGGTTACCACGTGACCACTGGCTAGTTTGTGCAGGACTGGGTCTAGATTCCCCCTAAGGTGACAGAAAACCTGAAGGGTGGTGGGAACAGAACAAAGAACCCTGAAGACTACTATCACTGTATTAACTCATATTGTGGAATTAACACTATAATACTTTTATTGTATTAATAAAATTTCATGGTGTTGAAAAATGCACCTAATAAATGGAACTTTGTTGTGGTATTCAGAGATAATGTTCAATAATAATAAAGTCCAATAGGCCATACTCTCAATTCAATAATGTTCTAGTTATAATGATTTATGGACGTCATTATTTTGAGTAAAACTGCTTATTAAGTGGTACATTTTTATTTCCAAGTAAACTGGCTTGTATCTATATGTTTAACTGGCTTCATGGCCTCATGGCTGGTGCTGTGTCAGGGTTTCTGTGTAAAACAGTTTGTCTGACTAATTAAAATGTGATTTCAAAGCCTATTTGTTATTACTTCTATTATCTTCTTGTAGGGCTCTGGAATAACATGTTTATGGCTTCTGCAAACTCATCTAATTTAATATTTGCCTAGTAACCCAAATGTCCCCATTTAACAACAGTTGCCCTTGGAATACAGATTTTTTTCTTTCCCACAAGGCCAGCTAAATTTTAACTAATTGTCACTGCAATATTCTACACTGACTGGGTACATGAGCCTTACTGATGGTGAAATTGGAATTGTTAAATGCAACCGGTTATTAATTTGTTCTTAGTACAAAGGATGCAATTATTCTTCTAAAAATAAAGCTCTTTGGGTTGAGAGAAAAGCAATGAATGGAACAAACCCTCATAATTTAATATTCTTCATTTTGATATTCTTAGCAGACCTTCTGAATGACATTTAGAGGCCAGAACTGAAATTATTAGCCAGCATGACCAAGCAATTCAAAGGGCCATAATTACTTTTACAAAAACTATGAAATGAAACCCAATGATTACAATGTTTTCATGGTCATTGTCCTTTCCACCTCAGAAAGGAGGAGGAAATGCTGGAGAGCAGAGCTTCCCTGAGGCTGGTGGGCATCCCCACACCACCCAGGGTCTTGTAGCAGGTAGATCCTGACCCAGAGCAGCATCCAGGAGCCTGTGGTCCTAATTTAGTGGGCGGTGGTACTCATGCCGCCATCCTGAGCTCCACACTTTGAGTAACAAGAACTCAAAATGATCACGGAGTTTTTATCCACAGGAGTTGTATATAGTTTTGGATTAAGAATTTAAGATGATCCAAGTCATTTTCTTACACAGAAAGTTATTCAGTTCATTCAACTGTTTAGTCACTAAATAAACAGAAGAAGTAGAGATATTATGAAGCCTCAAAGCATACCACACAAACACATTTTTGAAATACACTGAAAATACTTGTGGAAATTCAGTTAACTTCCAGTGCATGTCTCTGGGCCCCACTTGTTAAGTTACTCACTACTTCCACATCTGGCATCAGATTGCTTTATGTATTGGACGAGGCACAGGATTCATGAAGGGCTATTTTTTTAAAATGAAGTATTTCATTTCTGTGAAAATGCTTTGTACTGAAGAACAGAATACCTTATCCTGAATTCCACCTAAAGTTTGTTTTTTTTCTTTGGTTTTTACTACTAAACTTTTTATTTTTAGATAATTGTAGATTTATATGTAGTTATAAGAAGTAATGCAGAGCGATCACATTTACGTTTACAGTTTCTCTACTAGTGTCACCTTGAAAACTACAATATATAGTCAAGATATAGAATATTCACATCATTACAAAAATTTGCACATTGCCCTTTTATAGCTACATCTAGTTCTAAAGAATATTTTCCAATTTATGTTATACTGTCAACAATTGAAATTTTTACACCTGACTCTGGAATTAGAGAGGGGAACTGCACAGGGGGCATTATTTGCTCAGTGCAAAAACAAAATTCACCATGACTCAGAGCAGCAGGAAGGATAAGGATCTGGAGGCAGATTCCCTGCCTCATCCTTGCCTCTCTTGTGCTGCCTGTTTTCACTGGGCTAGAGAAATACCCTGCTGACTGAGCTCATGTTGGAGTCCTGAACTCTTCAACAATGAGACGCAAGTCCATTTATCCTTCTCTTCCCCTGCATCAGGGTTGCAAATTATGGCCTCAGGGCCAAATCTGATGTGCTGAATGTTTTGCAAATAAAATTGTCCCGGAACAATGCAGTGCTCTTGTACAGCCACCTCTTGTCAGTGGCTGATTTCCTGCTACAAGGGAACAAGGAGGAATTGCAATAAAAAGTGAAGAGCCTGCAAGATTAAAATGTTTTCTATCTCTTTTCATAGTAAATCTGTTTGAGTTAACTCTTTATTGATATTCCCTTTCCCAGAAACTTCTAGTAACTCTTTCCCATTCTCACTTCAGCTAATAAACTGTTTCTCCTTTCTATAAAAAAAAATTAAAGAGAATTTTCTCCTGTTCTAGATACCTAAGGACATCTGTACCCATGTAACATCTTTCCTGCAATTACTAAGAGTGATGCTGTCATAAAGCAGCCATTCTCTCATGTCCTAAATTCTTTCCTCTCCAGCCCACTCATGTTAGGCTGCAGCAATTGGTTTTGCTCTCCCAAGTGTCCACTTACTCCTCTAATGAATATTTCTCTTTGTAACTGCAGAACCAGCTCAACATGGCCCTATCCTGTTTAATAAAATGCTGAGTTGCCTTTCAGGGATAACAGATGAAAACCTCAAGTCATGCTGCCAAAACATGCACAAAGGAGAGAACTTTGGCCTCCAACTGCACCCAGAGGAGGAAGCTATGACCTCCAACTACACCCAGAACAAAAGGATGGGGACTAGAGCAGAACTTGAACACTAGAACACTTTCAGGCTCAGAGGGTCTATTGTCCAAGGAGATCTGGTGCCAAAGTTCATTTACCATAAATGGCCAAGCTCCAAATCTTTCAATAAAAACCGCATGGCTTAGCATTTCCACATTCTTGTTCCTCTGAGCCCCTAAGTTTCAAAGTCTTCCTTTAAAAGCCTTCATTAAAAGCCATTGGGGAGTTTAGGTATTGTGGTGTCCAATCCACAGCCTGCGGGACACATGAGGCCCAGGATAGCTTTGAATGTGGTCCAACACAAAATCATCAATTTACTTGAAATCTCGGTGGGCTTTCTTTTTGGTTTTTGTTTTGCTCATCTGTTTTCATTAGTGTTTGTGTATTAAAGTGTGACCCAAGGCAACTCTTCTTCTTCCAGTGTGGCCCAGAGACATCAAAAGGGTAGACACCCAAATTTCCTTGCTATTATTGCTTGATACCCTACAAAAAAAAAGAAAGAGCTTTAATTTCTCCATTGAAAATCTTGATGTTCAGTACTTGGCTTTGCTGTGCATGGGATGAGCAGACTCTCATTTGTTCCATAACAGCTCAAGCATTTTAATATATTCTAATTCTTTTCACTAAAAAAGGACTCTATCCTAATTCGGTGTTTTTTTCCTCCCACTGTATATCTACCCTGCTCTTTCCATGACCATCTATGACATCCATGTTGCTTTACCCAATGGCAACTCTCACTCCCATGTCACAATGACTACTTCAGCACCTGATAGTCCACTACAGATGAGGCTATGGACAACTGCTTTTTATCTATTTTTTAATTACTCAAACATTACATTTTTAATCAACAGATTTCTCAGGAAGACATTCAATGAGTGGATATGTAATTTAAATATTGTTTAGGATTATGTAAAATAACTTTTTCAATAAAAAAATCAGTTCTGTCCCTGGCCCATGTGACTTAGTTGGTTGGAGCGTCCTCTTATAACCAAGGAGTTGCAGATCCATTCCTGGTCAGTGCATGTACATCGGTTGTGGGCTCAATCACTGGTTAGGGCATATATGATCCCTGTTCTGGGAGTGCACCGGAGTCAATGAATCAATGCTTCTCTCTTCCACTAATGTTTCTGTTTCTCTCTTCTCTCCGTCTAAAAGCAATGAAAAAATGTCCTCGGGTGAGGATTTAAAAAATTAAAAAAAATAATTCTGCATATATGTTCAGGAATTATGGCAAACACATAGTTACAAGATTTACAAGATGATGATTACCTAGATTTTGAGAGAGTCAGTAAAGACAGAAAGGAAGAGTATATGTCCCTTGTACTACCAAGAAACATGGATAAAATGTGTTCATGACTTGCCCTGCCTGGTGTGGCTCAGTTGGTTGGTGTGTCATCCTGCCACCAAAGGGTTGTGGGTTCTATTCTTGGTCAGGGCACATAACTAGGTTCTGGGTTCAGTCCCTGTTGCTGGTTTGGTCCTCATTGCAGGTTTGGTCCTTGGTCCAAGCATATATGAAAGGCAATCAATTGATACTTCTCTCTCACATTGATGTTTCTCTCTCCCTTCCTTTCTCTCTAAAAGCGATGGGAAAAAAAAATGTTCTCAGATGAGGATAAAAAAAAATTTTAAATGTCTTCATGACTTCATTTGGGACAGCAGAAAAAGAAAGTGAAGTTACGAGTTACTTTGTAGCTTAAGTCCAAGTAACTAAGAGTGTGATGATAGATACGAGAAAAATATAGTGGAAGATATAAGGATGAAGTTAATGTTAGATATACTGAATTTTTTGAATCAGGGAAGAAAGCACTTATCAATACCAAAACCTTGTTGATTGTAATGTCAGAAAACCAAACCAATATAAGAAAATCAACTCACTCTCACTCAGTAAGTGTTGGAATTGAGATAACTAATTCTATGAAAAATAATTTGGTGCCAGATGTTCTCTAATAAGAAAACCATCCAGCTGTTCCCAAAGCATTGTGGAGAGATGTGTGAGATAAAGCCCTTACTCTGAAATCTGCTTTTACTGAGTGATAGGGAACTTTCACCATGAGATCTCTCCTGCTTTCCTTATCACTGAGACAATCTGGGACATCATCTAAGCAGCAGGATTCCTTATCCAGCATTTTAAAGGAGGAACACCTAGACAAATGGTTAAATCTATTGTCCTGGAAAGGAAGTGAATGACTGCCATGTAAAGCAGTTTCAGGAAAAAATGATGTATGAAGAATTACCAATTAACCTATAACCTGTAATTAAATGAAACACTGATACACATTGTAATTACAAGTTTTCCTTTAAGAATCCAGTATTACAAGAAAGTGAAATCCCCTAATCAGCTGGGATTAAAGGACAGAAAATTAAAACACACTAAGACAAACAGAAAAAGATGACCTACATTCAGAAAATTTTGAAAATGGCTCACTGTAGGTGGTAAATATTTTTCTCAAGGTTTAAGGTTGTTTGCTCACATATATGATGTATTGTCATACAGGACACTCACTCAAAAGTTGCTATGCTAGTGATCTAATATTTCACACCTCAGGTCATATTGTAACTGAACACAGGTCTGGCCACACTCCACTTTGAAAGCAAATACTTGAGAAGGAGGTGTTGATGTAAAGGAAAGTGGTTTTATTCAGTTTCCAGCAACCTGGAAGATGGGGACTCTCATCTCAAAACCCATCTTAGCATTCCAAGAGTCCTGGCTAGTTTATATAGGGAAGAATGAGAAGAGGGAAAGTAAGGAGTTTCTGGTGATGTGCAGTTTCTCAGCCCTGCTCTTGGGTGTTTCAATATTATCTCCTGCATGTGTCATCATGTAGTTTCATCACTCTGTCTTCAGTTTTACTGTTGATATCTAGGAACGGGACATACAAGCAGCATTTCTGCTGGTCCTGATATGAGTGGCAGACACAGATGCCCAATTTTTTGTGGTCAGGGTCAAGAAACCACTTTTCTCCTTGTCTAAGCAGGAGATGCAACTGCTGATGTCTACAAAATACTTACAAGGAAACTTTTACTACATGAATTCTCTATGAGTTTGTTAATATAGCCTATTCTATAATTACCACCTGATTAGTATGTTATATTTACTTCAAGCACTGTTACGATTTCCCACTGTCAAATTTTTCCTTTATATCTATGAAGTTATTGATGTTCTCTGAGTCTTCTGGGGGAATGAAAAACTTTAGCTCATTGAAAAGCAAAATCTCATGAGTTAAAAGCAGATATATATTTTTTACAAATAACTGTTGAATAGACATAATTTTTCCAGCATGGGAAAAACAAGCCATAAGGAGGTTTAAACAACAAAAACAAGCATTATAAAGAAAATGATGGTTAAACCTTAATTTAAGTTCCTTTCTAATATGGACCCAAGTCTTTGTGGTATCTGTGAAAATAGATTTGCAAATCAATCTCCCGTTCCCTCAAACAGAGAGCTGTGATGGTCCAATGTTTGTTGAAGCCAGATAGCTTATGGCCTGATTTTTGGTGATGTTTGTTTCCTCCTGAGCTAAGGTGTCAATGTAAGCACAAGAGGATCTGATTGTAATGCAAACTCCTCTTTGTCCTGCTAGTATATAGTCTAGGGCATTTCAATTATCTAAGACAACTTTAGCTAAAGAGTCCAGAGATCTCTGAATATTAGCAAGTGAGGTGGCAGTTTTATTGGCTACAGTGATTAAAGTCTTGGAGAGATTCCAAAATACATGCTGATGTGTAGCTACTCCCCACCAGGGTAATAGAGTACGTCTAAAGAAATACTCATCATCATTTGGGATTTCTCCAGGGACATCTTAAGCCATTCGGGTGAACATTGATTGCTTGCCCTGGAGTACCATCTGCCCGAAGAGTTTTACTTACTTGCTTATAGATCTCAGGAGGGAACAGTTCTCCTCTGAGTGCCCTGTTCAGGAACAGGTTAAAAGCATCTGGAGCTGGAGTGCATATGTTCCAGTGGGACCTGCAGGTGAAACTGCTGCCTTTCAGGAAAAAAAGTTTATTTAGGCAGACAATTTACAGAGCAAGTCCCATTCCAGCAGAGAAATGGAACATTCAGGCAAATAGAGGAAGTTGAGGCAGCTGTATGATAACTTAAAATCTCTGAGTTGGCATTCTAAAGCCTGGAGGGAGGCTTGCTACCGTATTTGTCTTGTTATCTGTACAACTGAGACTTTTTTTTTTCCAGTTTGGTGTTTGATACAAATTACACGGCTCCCATGCCTACTAAAATTCAATCAACTTGTTTCCCATCTTCCAGGTTGCTGGTACCTAAATAAAACCACATTTCTTTACATCAGCACCTGCCTCTCGAGTACTGGATTTTGAAGCGGCAGGCAGCTGGACTTGTATTCAGTTACAATATGATATTGGGAGAAATGTAGAGACTAAGCCATCTCCAACTGAGTCTGTGGACAAATGTGTTCTCTAAGACACATGAGTGGTATGGATGGACACCTACATGCAGGTTTTATACAGAATATGCACATTTGTTTCAATAAAAAGTTTCTGTACATATTGCTTCATATTTTTACATCATTTCAGTTGAGTGACAGTTTGAGAATCAGAAGTGGTTAAAATCTAGATATTTTTGTGTTAATAATATATTATCTAATGCAATTTTATATAGCTGAACTCAATCTCCAAATACTGAGAGGATAAAAGGTCATCTCATTTGCTATTACAGTACATTAAAAAGGTTTGAGAGTCATAAATGTTACAACTAAAAACATTCATATTTAGTATTATTGACTTAGTAATAATTAAATCCAGATATTTCTGTTTATTATGGTCTTCCTCTACTGTCATTTTTTTCCAGTTAATTTCAAACAGGATGAAGTATTTAGATGTTTGTTAGCTAAACTGAGGGCTGGTGGTCTTTCTGTAAGCTCATATTCAGGGGATTTCTTTTCTGAAGAAATGGAGACTGATCAAGGAGCCTCCATGGACAAGGAACACCTGTGAGAATCTTGTGGAAAGGTGGTCAGAACTTCAGTCCTGGTGTTTGAAGACCCAAGGAGAAAACTTCTCTAGTACCAGCAGTCTTAAAGTGAAAGTGAGGTGGTCCCAACTTTAAGATGTATTGTCATAGAGGATAGTAGCAGGTGGGGCAGAACAACACTACCATGACAGGGTAGAGCTTTCAGGAATTACTGATATTGTATTGAATGGAATCTGAGTTCTTAGAAATATAGAGCTGGAATATAGCAACATTGGATATTTAGATCAATAAAATTTAATCTCACTTAAATGCAGCTGAACCCTCGGTTATTTAATGTAGAAGGTTTATGTAGAGATAGTATGACACAAATATATTTTTTAAATCTGACATTCTGCCTGTCCAAAATAATGCATTTATATTTTCAGTCTTTTCAAGATGGATGTGAATTATTTCTTTAAACATAAAACCCAAAAGCACTATGAGACAAAATCCTTCTAGGATTGAATTATAATTATTATGAAATTATCATTATTATGACATTTGTCTTTATCTATAAAATAGATTTCTGGGATTTGATTTGGATTTCGCTGGATCCACAGGTCAAGTTGGGAATCTCTGACACATTCTGAAGACTCACCTCTGCCGACTGCTGACCTACTCAGCTAAAGCCCTGTAGATTGAAAATGTTCATCTAGAGATGGAGTCCACTCTGGAATCTGGTCTTTGAGCAGAGTGGAGATAAGAGTGGCCAGACTAAGATGAATCTTGATGGGCTGTTCATGATGGATGAAGAGACTTTTGTTCATCTCTCTCAGGGCCCAAGGGCAAGCATCATCCACCTGGCATGATGTCCCCTCAGTTGAGTCAAGGCCAGCCCAGCTGAGCCCCTGAGTCTTCCAAGAGTGATCTTGCCCTTGCCCTGCTTGAATATCAAGTGAGAGAACTAATGCCAGAGCCTAGGTTCTCACCATACTGACCTGGTAAGTGACTCACACAAAGCCCTGCCAAGGAGAATTCCAGATCCCTGGCTCCAAGAGTAGTTTGTCATCATGCCCTAGAAGAAAAAGGAGGAACAAGGCAGAAGTTTCCAAGCCAGATTACTCTTGGAAGAACTCTAAGTGCCCTTACCATGACCCTCCAGGCCAGGAAACCTCAAATCTGCCTAGAATTTGGTGAAAACTTGAGACTTTGACCCCAAAGACCTGGCCTCTAGTTTTCTGATGGTGGTTACTAGTTGTGTCCTAAGTTTCAAAAACTAAACTTGACTACAGAGAGTATAGAACTAACAATAACAATAAAAATGGCATCAGTAATTAAACTTTTATGATCTGACCAAATGTTTACATGACTTATCTCATTTGAAGTTAATAACTATCCCTGAGGGTAAGTCCATTTGCTACTTCCATTTCTTTTTTTTACAGGAAGTGGGGTTTCAAGAAGGCAAGTAACATTTTACATTGACAGATCCAAGATATAAAACTATTTCTTTCACTATCCCAACTTCTTAGCTGACACATAACACTGTCTACTTCTGAGAAACACTTTGACAAAAATGAAAGTTCTCACGAAAACTATGATTTTTTCTAACACAATAACAGCAAAAAATTTTAATAAATATAAATATTGATTCCTTTCACATTCCTTCTGTCTTTAAACGTATGACTTCTCTCTTCTATCCCATCAACACTTTTTTTTATCTTCATTATTTTTTCTCACCTCCAAATCAGACTTAATAATGTTAAGAATACTCAGAGTCTATTTTTTTTCATAAAGTAAAAATACAGTCTCAGAAGCAACAGGTATCATATGGTGAAAATAGCTCATTATACTATACATGGTTTTACTATTAAACAAGCACTATCTTTCCAAGTCTGAAAGGAGGAAGAGGCAGTCTCTGAAATTATTCTTGTGTCTTATAATTGAGTCATATAAATCAATGAATCTAAAGTGCTTTGTATTTGATAACTTGGAGGTCCACAGACCTCAATATTCAGACTTCATTTGGATACTAACTCATAGAAACGAAGTCTTCACAAAATACCCACATTTATTTTAGACATTTAAAAATTTAAAAAAGAGCAATGACTATGAATTTTTTAAAAAAATTGTCTTAGGTATGACAATGATATGGTTGTTATACTAACCTGGCATATGTGCATCTTCCTGTCAATTAGAAAAGTATTTGTGAGTTAAATGACATATCAAACATTTGTTTTAAATGCTCTAGCAATGGAAAAAATAGACAAAAAAAGCAAAAAGGAAGGAAGGGAAGAAGGAAGGATAGAGGAAGAGAACGAGAGTCATTGGATGAGAGGAGAGCTAATTTGTCATTGTCAATTTTCCAAATAATGAAAAGCATTGTTTCAAGTCTGGCCATGGTCTCCCCAATAATGTGAACATCCTTATATCCTGGAAGAGATACCTCTAATCATATGTTACCTTCAGGAACAAATGATAAATTTCGGTTCCCAAGGTGAGTATAAAAATGAGACTCAGAATATTCTGAGTTCTACATTTATCTTGAAATGATTTAGATTTAAAACAGAGATGAATATTTTATAATTTACTAATAAAATGTTTTTCTAAAGATTTTATTTATTGATTTTTAGAGAGAGAGAGAGAGGAAGAGAAGGAGAAAAACATTACTGTGTGGTTCCCTCTCATGCACCCCCTACTGGAGACCTGGCCCAAATACCAGGCATGTGCCCTGTCTGGGAACTGAACCAGCAACCTTTTGGTTCACAGGCCAATACTCAATATACTGAACCACACCAGCCAAGGCTAATAAAATACTTTAAGGACAGAACAATGATAACCTGAATATTTTTAAAAAATGTCTTATTTAAGATTCTGAAGCTGCCTTATCACTGGTGTACCTGGTAAGATTCCAAAAGGAAGCTATACATCAATATGACTCCCAAAATTTCTGATTAAGGCAAATGTTTTTGCTTCAAGTCTAGTTCTTCTCTGGCAATGTAGCCAACCTGTTGCTTTAGGACTGTGTGGAGAGTAGTGACAATAAGCTACACTATGAATGATGTACCTTCTCAAAGTTGTGATGCATAATTCATCTTGAGAGAGTGTCAATCCTTGGGATTTCAAATGACATGGTAATACTGCCCTAAAGTATGAAGGCATTCCTCTTGTCACATTCTGGGCTGGTGTGGTGGGTGTGTATGTCCTGTGATGCCAGTAGACTTCTCCTTGATCTGGAAAATGATGGATGAGATTCATTCTCAAGTAGATTGTACCACCCATCACTCACAATTAAAATATAAATATAATCTTGTTTCATTTGCTGACCTAGATACTGTGCCACTATGGGCCCAAATGTCCTAATTTCATTTCTTTTTTATTTTGAACATTTTACAAAGCTATAAAATACAGCAAAGGAAATATAGTCAATAATATTCTAATAACTATGTATGGTGCCAGGCAGACACTTGAAATATCCGGGGGATCACATTATAAAGTCTGTCACAACCTTTTGGAATCTCTGGGCCACACTGGGAGAAGAAGAATTTTCTTGGGTCACGCATTAAATACACAAACACTAACAAACACAAAAACAGAAACAAAAAAAACCCCATCATGGTGTTTTAAGTAAATTTAAGATTTCATGCTGGGCTGCATGCATAGCCATCTTGAATCACATGCAGCCTGTGGGCCGCAGGTTGAACACCCCTGAACTCTGACCACTATGCTGTACACCTGAAACTAATACAAAATAATACTGAATGTTAATTGTAATTAAAAAATAAAATTTGTGGGGGTAGGGAGGTGGGTGGAAGTAGAAGGGGTATAAGAGAGATAAATGGTAATAAAAATTAGTTTTTAAAAATTTAAAAATTAAAATTAAAAAACATAAAGACAGAAGATTTAAATAATAAACTTTTTATTTTAGAATAGGTACAGACTTACAGAAATGTTAAGATAATATTACAGAGAATTGCTATACTCAGTTTCCCTTATTACTAATCTCTTACATTAATATGCTACATTTGTCACAACTCATGAACCAAAATTAATACACTATTTCTAACTAAAGTCCATATTTTGTTCAATTTCCTTACTTTCACTTAAAAAATTAACTGCATCATATTGGCAACCTGCTTGTACATTATCTTATAGTTTACTAATATTTTAAATATATTACTATATTTAATAATAATAAATAAAGCAGGATTGATACTATTAACCCCATGTTTTTCAAATGAGGAAACTTAAGTTTAGAATTGAAGTGACATAGAGTTAGATAATGTGGAAGAGAACAATAATAATTAATTAACAATTTCTAATACTTCCTAGTGTATCTGGAATACGACTCATTTCTCACTTAAAAAGAAAATATAGTTAGAAGCATGACATATTTAAAGTCATTTTTGACATAAAATATCCATAAATGTGTAGCCATAAATACTTATTTAAAAACATCATAGGGACTAAATAAATAGGATGCCTAGAAACAGTTCTATGATATTAGAGGTCAGAGATATGAAGTATCACATTAAATACAAATTGCCTGCTTCTCAGGCACCTGCTCATTTATTCCTGAACTAAATACTGAGTTTTATATACATTGTACTTGTTCTAAACTATGCCCATAATCATGTACTCAGCACAAATTGCAAAGAAATGTACATTTTTTCCAGATTAAAGAATTCAATATAAACCTGGAAAGAAAACAGTTTGAACAACCTCAGACAACATGATCATGATCATTTAGTGGTTAGTGATATCTGTTCTCTCTTACTGTCTTTCCATTTCTTTTTTTTCTCCATCTCCTTTTGTGAATCCAGGTGTGGAAATATAGCAATTAATATTAACCTGAATTTGATTATTTGGCTCTTCAGCATTTCATTGAATTATGTTGACTTGGTAATTTGATTGCTCTGCAGATGTGAGCTACACTGATTGCATTAAAATATCTAAAGGAAATGAAGAAATATCACCAAACAACACAGAAAAAGATATTTAGTTCCCCACTGCTCGGTACATCCTCCAGGAGAGAAATGGAATGGTAACATGACAGCCCTTCAAAGTTCCTTTTTTCTCTGAAGAGTTTTCCTCCTATTAAGACAAAGCAGCACATTATTTTCCACCTAAGTTTGTGAATATTTATATAGAGTGAAATCTCCTAAAAATATCCCATGGTTTGATTAAAAATTACTACATGGCCGTCCTGCTGGAGAAAATTACAGCTTCTCTGATGACTGGAGAGTGGGCATATTAAGAACAAAGCAAGCACGTGTGTTCCAAACCCCGGAACCGAGAGGGAGGCTGAGATATTGGGAGGGGTAGCCATGCAGACGACCAAAAAGCAGCAAAAGCTAGCTTCCTGTTTCCAGAGAGGGAGAAGCAAACAGAATGCTGTGGCGTCAGGATGAACCCTCTCAGAACAGAGTCTGACTTCGTCTGTAGCATAACATCCTTCCCATTGCTCCCACGGGAGGGCTGAAACAGCACCAGGGCAGTGACTGTGATTGGGAAGGACCTGAATCTGCACGTGTGCCCTGGCTTGAGGCTGCAAAGGTAGACAATTTCAGACCAGCTGTTACCCTAAAACTTTACTATCTATTGAAAGACTGTCTTTAATACTGAGAAACTGGTGGGGAAAACACTTTGCCAGATAAAATATAGAATATATGGTTAAATTTGCACTTCAGAAAAAATGATGAATAGTTGTGTGTGTGTTTTTAGTATAAATATATTCCATGTATTCCCTTCTACTTTTATTTGGTAATCAATCTGACAATCTTAGAGTAATATCAACCTATAGTTTCCAAAGTTCAATACCAGGAACTCTAGAGGAGAATGTGGACAAATGAATTTGCTGAGAGCCCTAGCAAAGCCCCAGGCTGCTACTCAAAAAGAGCCTGTGGAATATGTCCAAACAGAAAGGGTGTTCCCCATGTTGACCACCCTAAACTGTCTCTTCTGATTTCTGAGTATCAGTGCTACTAACAACCTGATTTTGTTTTTATATAGACTCCGTTTTATGTTTCTTCCTTAGAACCCTTTATTTTGCTGCTTATAAAATATTTGGGGAGATCTGGGGTAACATTAAAGCCACTGTCACTTAAATTTGCAGGTAATTAGCCAATGTGATATCTTTCCATGGATTTACTTTGGAAATTCCTGTATACATTTTAAAGCCACCTTTATAGGGCTTTCAAAGCTAATTTACAATATATACATAACAATTTAGATTATAAAAATCTCCTATGAGCAGCTTTGAATAATCAGAGAACATTGATTTTATGCTCATTTATTAAAATGGAAAATATAGCACTTATCCTGTGCCTTTAAAGCATCAACATATATAAATGACGGCTTTCAGTCTACCCTGACATGAAATGAGCAACCTGGCATTGGTACTGCATTCTCTTGGATCATCTACCCATCACTCTTCTTGGAGTTAAAAGTTACAGCATCTCCTTTCTGAAACATGACAGTCAATTAACCATTATCTTACATTCAGTCAAATAAGTCCTGAGTGGTTTTCTAGATTATTTCAGCCATTCATCCATACACAAATTGATAAAGATTTTTCTCCATTGTAACAGAATTTGTTAATAGTGTGACTTTTTCACTGAGTATACATTTACCTGCACCGAGAATCTGTTTATCTACACTTCCCATATAGTATTCATTGGTCACATGTATCTACGACAACTTGAAATATGGCTAGTCCGAACTGAGATGTACGTGGGAGCATGCATACACATAGTTCAAGGCTTTGCAGTGAAAAAACAAACTATGTATAATATTTTACATTGATTACATGTTGGAATGATATAATTTGTATAATAGTTGGTTAAATGAAATATATTATTAAAATTTTACTTGTTTTTTTACTTTTTGATGTGGCTTCAAAAAATTATATTTATAAATGTAGTTCACATACTAGTTCTGTTGGATGGTGCTTCATTAGATAATAAGCCTTATGGGAGTGGGAACTGAGCTACCTCTTGGTTTGGTTTATATTCTTAGAGACTTCTTTAAACAGTAAATCATTCTGACTGTCTCTACTTCCTTTACATTGACTGAAACTCACTACAATCGGGCTTCTGTTTTTACCCTTTGTAGTGCATCTTCTCAAAAAATATTCATAATTACTATTCATATTGGTTTACAATATACAACCTTCAGTCCTCACTTAACAGCCCTTTATACTTGACTGAGCATTGCTGTTGACGCTCCTTGAAAAATTATTTCTCCAGGCTCTGTGCTGCTACTCTCTGCTGATTGTCTATTTATTTCCCTAATGCCTCCTACTCAGTCCTCTTCATAGATTCGTCATCATCCCTGCCCTAAGGGGTGTTGATTGTTGTTTCTCTAAATAAATTCTCTCTTGTTGTCATCCTTTGCTATCTGATGGTTTTAACTACCACCTATAGACTGAATATTTAGACACCTATCTATTTAGATAGATAGATATAGATTGTATAGATGATATAGATATAGATATAGACAAATTACATAAAAATTCATCTCTTGTTGATGTCCTTAGGGAGAGTTAATGTACCCTTTGTGTAGGCACACAGGCCGTATTGAGCCTGGGACAAAGCTCTCAGGTGAGCTGTACAGACACCAGCAGTGGGAGTTAGCTAGAGTTCCTCAAATAAATAAAGCCTGTGATACCTGGGCAAAGAATCAGCATCATGGCTCACAACCACAAGAATCTATTTTTTGTGTATACAGATCTGTGAGTCCACTAATGTTTGGCTGATGGAGTGTGGCCTCAGCTGGAAGTTGCAGGCTGCTGTCTGCTGGCCTTGGCTCCAAGCTATAGGTTAGATTCCAGGTCTTATTTTCTGGTAGAGTCCCAGGTGGATGGGTCTGGGTTCAGGGGAAGTATTTTCACAACAGATCACCAGAGAACAGGCAATAAGCTGTATAAGCCACTCATAGACACTGCTCTATATCACATCCAAACTCATCCTGAGATAGTGATGAGGAACAGTTCACCCATTATGGCAATAGTACCATACTATAATCAACATTGTATGATTTTTAAACATGACCTGAAATGTTTCCTTGTTTCTAATTACCATATTTTGCTGTGTATAATGCACACCCATGTTTTTAGCCCAAACTTTTAGAAAAAGAAAATTTGTTTTAATTTTTAATTCAGTTTATTTATTTATGTTTAGATATTTGTTTTTTATATTACAAAAGTTATTATTTTGCATATGGATATTGTTATTGCTTTCTAGAGTTACACTTTTAACCCATAAGCATAAATAAAAGAAAAACATTTATATAGATATGGAATTAGTACTACCTACATGTAATGTGCGTCCTTATCTTTCCCTAAAAAATTCCAGCAAAAAAGTTTGCATTATACATGGCAAAATATGGTATTACTAGCATTATTATAGTACTCAGTTTAGGCTAAAGTATGTGAAGTGACTCCAAAATCTCAGTGACCCACAAAAATAAGTGTTTTATTCCTTAAACTGATGTTACATGAGTCAGTTGTGACTCTGCTCATAACACCCTCATTTAGTAAACCTGTCTTAGCAAGCAGTTCACATCAGTAACACTCCAGTCTTCTGACAAAGAGGAAAGGGAGACATTGTGAATTTCAAATTCATTCATAAAGTTTTACCTTGGAAATGTCACACATTACTTCTATCAACACTGCATTACCCAGAGCACAAGCCAAGCAGCTTCAAACTGCAAAGGGCAGGGATGTATAATTTTCCTGTGAGAAAATGAAGTAATTGTGAACAATACAGTCTGTCATACTTACCTGAATTCATGCATGAATTATATTTTCAGACTTGATTCTTTTTTATTGTGACACAATTGAAATGCATTGAACATTATCTTTGAATTTGAGAATGTAAAAAAATGATAATCTGGGTGTTTGTGCAGTTAAACTTCAAAAAAAAAAGAGACAGACAAGTTTGTTTGCAGCAATCTTCTGCTAAGTACAGTTCTATAAACAGGATCTTGGTTAACAAACCAGATCCAGCAATATATCCAAAAAATTATATACCATCATCAAGTGGCATTCATCTCAGGAATGCAAGGATGGCACAGTATTCATAAATCAATACACCACATAAACAATACAAAAGACAAAAATCACATGATCATATCAATAGTTGCTGAAAAAGAATCTGATAAAGTACACCACCTACTTATGATAATAATAATCAGCAAAGTAGGAATAGAGGGAATATACCTCAATATAATAATGACCATATATGAGAAACCTGCAGCCAACATCATACTTACCAGGCAAAAAGTAGTCTTTCCCCCTGAGATCAAGCACAAGACAAGGGTATCCATTTTGACCACTTCTGTTCAACATACTATTAGAAATTCTAGCCATATTGATCGCAGAAGAAAAATGAATAAAAGTTATCCAAATTGGAAAGGAGGAAGAAAAGCTGTCCCTGTATGCAGATAACATGACAGTATATACAGAAAACTTTATAGACTTCATTAAAAAACTACTCGATCTAATAAATAAAGTTGGCAAAATGGCAGGACACAAAGTCAATATTCAGAAATGGAAGGCATCTTTGTACATAAACAATGAAATATCAGAAACAGAAATTAGGAAGAAATCTCCTTTGCTGTAGCAACAAGAAAAATAAAGTACCTAGGAATAAACCTAACCAAGGAAGTAAAAGACCTGAACTCTAAAAACTACACATCATTGAAGAAAGAAATTAAGGAAGACATGAATAAATGGAAGTATATACCATGTTCATGGATTGGAGAAATTAACATCATTGAAATGTCCATACTACCCAAAGCAATCTATACATTCAATGTAATCCCTATCAAAATACCACTGACATATTTCAGAGACATAGAACAAATATTTCAAATATTTATTTGGAACTATCAATGACCCTAATAGCCTTAGCAATTTTGATGAAGAAGAACAAAGTACAAGGGATCACCATACCTGATATCAAACTACATTACAAAGACACTTTAATCAAAACAGTCTGGTACTGGCATAAGAATAGACAAATGGATCGATGGACCAGAATAGAGAGCCCAGAAATAAACCTATGTTAATACGGTCAGTTAATATTTGACAAAGGGGAAAGAACATAAAATGGAGTAAAAATAGCCTCTTTGATAAATAGTGTTGGGAAATTTGGACAATTACATACAAAAAAAATAAAACTGGACCACCCACTTATACCATACAGAAAAATCCAAGGTGGATAAAAGACTTAAATATAAGTCATGACACCATAAAATTCCTAGAGGAAAACATAGGCAGCAAAATTCCAGATACTCCACACAGTGATGTTTTCGCAGATACATCCCCTAGAGTAACAGATACAAAGGAAAGAATAAACAAATGGGATTATATCAAACTAAAAAGCTTTTGCACAGCTAAAGATAAAATCAACAAAATGGAAAGGGAACAAACCATATGGAAAAATATACTTTCCATGATACCTCAGGTAAGGGTTTAATCTCCAAAATATATAAAAAACTCATATGACTTCACACCAGGAAAACAAACAATCCAATTAAAAAATGGGTGAAAGACCTGAACAGACAGTTCTCCAAGGAGGACATACAGAGGGCCTAGACATGTATATGAAAGGTTGCTCAGCATCTCTAGCTTTCAGAGAGAATTTGCTGGTGAAGCTGTGGAGAAAAGGGAACCCTAGTGCACTGTTGGTGGGAATGCAGACTGGTGCAGCCACTGTGGAAAACAGTATAGAATTTCCTCAAAAAGCTAAAGATAGATCTGCCTGTCAATCCAGTGATCCCATTGCTGGCACTATACCCTAAGAATCCTGAGACACCAATTCCAATGAATCTATGCATCCCAATATTCATATCACTGCTATTTACAGTAGCCAAGTCTTGGAAACAGCTTAAGTGCCCATCAGTGAATAATTGGATAAAAAACTATGGTACATTTACACAATGGAACACTATACAGCAGAAAGAGAGAAGGAACTCCTATCCTTCATGACAGCATGGCTGGAACTGGAGAGCATTATGGTTTGTGAAATATGCCAGGTGGTGAAAGGCAAATTCCATATGATCTCACTGGTAAATGGACCCTAATCAACAAAAGAAACAAATGAGCAAAATAGAACCAGAGACACGGAAATGAACAAACTGACAGTGACCAGAGGGGTGGAGGAAGGGGGGTACTGGAAAAAGAAGGGGAAGGGACAAGCAAAGCAATATAGAGGACTCATTAGCATGGACAGTGGGGGAGATTGACTATGGGAATGGGGTAGGATGTGGTAGGGGTGAACTATGAAGGAAAAAGGCAGGACAGCTATAACTGAAAAATAAATTAAAAATAAAGGAAAGCAGGATCTTGAAAAGATATTTATACATCCATGTTCATAGTAGCAATATTCACAATTGCCAAAAAGTGGAAGCAACCAAAGTGTCCATCAATGGATGAATGGATAAACAGAATGTGATCTATATGTACAGTGAAACATTATTTAGTCTTAAAAATGAAGGAAGTTCTTATGTAGGCATGACCTTGAGAAACTTTATTGAGTAAAGCAAGCTAAACCCCAAAAGATAAATACTATATGGCCAATACTAAACTATTGTTTAATGTGATTCCATTTATACAAAGGAATTAGAATAGGCAAATTCACAGAAATAAAAAGTAGGATAGTTGGTGCCAGATGCTGTGGTGGGGATGGTGGAGGGTGGTAATGGGTAGTTGTGGTTTAATGGGAATGGAGTTTGAGATGATGAAAAATTCTGGAAGTGAATGGTAGCTGGAAACCCATGTAAATGTACATAGTTCCATTGAATTTTACACTTAAAAGTTGTTGAAATTGTAACTTTATTGTATATACATTATACCACAATTAAAATCAATAAAAATAATAATAATAAAATTCTTTATGGATGATTTCTGCAGAGAACTAGAAATGACATAAAATACTCAGATTAAAAATCCCAGAGCTTAAAAAAAATAACAATAGCTAATTGATAGAATTAGCAGCATATCAAAGACATCTGGAGAACATTTTAAGCCCAAAGCACAGAGAAAGAGGAATCAGAAAATAACAAAACAAGAGTTCTGGCCAAGATGGAGGCATAGGTAGACACACTATGCCTCCTCACACAACCAAGATAGGGACAACAACAATTTAGAAACAGAATAACAACCAGAACTGACAGAAAATTGCAATGTATGGAAGTCGGACAACCAAGGAGTTAAGATAGACACATTCAGCCAGACCAGTAGGAAGGGTGGACTCGGGCAGGCAGGCAGAGAGGGGTTGCAGCAAAAAGAGCGGTGGGACCGGGCACATAAGGCATCCTGGGCACACAATACTGCAGTGGGCGGACCCTGGGCATGCAGGTGATGGCTGGCAAACCCCAGGCCCAGGGTGGCAACAGGCAGACCCAGCGAGGTGGTGATTGTGAAGCAAAGCACTGTGTGCAAGGTGGCTGGCTGACAGAATGGTCCCAGCGTCCTAGTGCCAGGAAATAGAGCCTCAGGGCACTGATTGAAAACACCTGTTGGGTTTGACTCATAGGCAGAGTCAACTCTCCAGCCTCACAGGAGAGTTCACTGGAGAGACCCACAGGGTCCTAGAACATGCAGAAGCAGCAAGAGATAAGGAGACAGTAACCTACAAAGGGGTTCCCATCAGAATGTCAGCTGATTTCTCAAAAGAGACCTTACAGGCAACAAGGGGCTGGAAAGAAGTATTTAAAGTCACGGAAGGCAAGGACCGACATCCAAGATTGCTCTATCCAGCAAACCTTTCATTTAGAATGGAAGGACAGATAAAGTGCTTCTCAGATAAGGCCAAGTTAAAGGAGTTCATCATCATCAAACCTTTATTATATAAAATGTTAAAGGGACTTATCTAAGAAAAAGAAGATAAAAAACATGTATAGTAAAATGACAGCAAACTCACAATTATTAACAACCACATCTAAAACAAAAAGAAAAGCAATCCAAGGAAACAACTAGAACAGGAACAGAACCACAGAAATGGAGGTTACATGGAGGGTTAGCGACAGGGGAGTGGGAGGAGAGAAGGGAAAAAGGTACAGGAATAAGTAGCATAGATGGTAGGTAGAAAATAGACAGAGGGAGGGCAAGAATAGTATGGAATATGTAGAAGCTAAAGAACTTATAACACATAGACATGAACTAAGGTGGGGAATGTGGGTGAGAGAGGGTGTGCAGGGTGGAGGGGAATGAAGGGAGTAATGGGACAACTGTAATAACATAATCAATAAAATATATTTAAAATATAAAATAAAAGAGACTAAGAGAAAAAATAACAAAACAAGATAGGACAGATAAGGGATTATCTATCTTGCTATAAAAACTATATTTTATACAAAGTCACAAACATAATGACCTCTACAAACTCCAAACCGGGAAATAAAAAGGAAACCACCTAAGGTTATCCTCAAAACTGTTGTGAACCAAGCACAGACAAAATCTTATATATGTCTAGATAAAAAGTTATTAACTTCAAAGTAACAATATTATAATGAAATCTTACATCTCAATGACTACAGTATAATCCAGAAAGCAATGGGATGATATTTTCAACATGTTGACAAAAATTATGTCAACATAGGATTCTATTAGAAAATACATTCTTCACAAGTGAAGATAAATAAATACATTTTTGGACAAGCAAAAATGAAGATAATTATTTATGAACAGACATGCATTAAAACAACATTAGCAGATATTCTCTAAGTAGGAAAAAAATGACCCAGGGTGGAAGGAAGGTGATAATAGATGTCCTAGACACAACAATCAGACAGGAAAAAAAATAAAAGGCATCTAAAATGGAAAGGAAGAAGTAAAACTGTATTTATTTGCAGATGACATGATCCCATAGAGAACCCCAAAGATTCTACCAAGAAGCTACTAGAACTGATAAATGAATTCAGCAAAGTAGCAGGATACAAAATTAATATCCAGAAATCAGTTGCATTTTTATATGCCAAAAATGAAGTAACAGAAAGGGAAATTATGAAAACAATCCCACTCACTATTACTTCAAAAAATTAGATACCTAGGAATAAACCTAACCAAGGATGCAAAAGACCTGTACTTGAAAAATTATAAGACACTGAAGAAATAAATTGAAGAAGATACAAATAAGTGGAAGCACACACTGCGTTCATGGATAAGATAAATTAACATGTCCATATTACCCAAAGCAATCTATGGATTAATTCATTTTCTGGATTAAGGTGGAATTAATGGATTAGTAGAAATTGAATTAATCTCCCCATAGATTAAATTCAATTTCTATCAAGATTCTAATGACATATTTCACAGAACTAGAATAAATATTTCAAAAATGTGTATGGATCCACAAAAGGCCCTATATGTCAACAGTCATCCTGAGAAAAAAGAATAAAGTTGGAGGAATCATGCTACCTAATATCAAACTATACTATAAGGCCATAGTAATCAAAATGGCATGGCAAAAACACATAGAGACCTATGGAACAGAACAGAGAGCCCTAAAATAAACCCACAACTTTATAGTCAATTAATATTTGACAAAGGAAGCAAGCACATACAATAGACTAAAGATACTTTATTCAATAAACGGTGTTGGGAAAATTGGACAGATATATGCAGAAAAATGAAACTAGATCACCTTCTTACACCGCACACCAGAATAAATTCAAAATGGATTAAAGATTTAAATGTTAGATCTGAAACCATAAAAATCCTAAAAGAAAACATGGGCAGCAAAATCTCAGACATTGCTCATAGCAGTATTTTATCAGATGTATCTCTCCAAGAAGGGAAACATAAGAAAAAATAAATAAATAGGACTACATCAAACTAAAAAGTTTTTCACAACAAAGGAAGCCATCAGCAAAATAAAAAGACAACCACAGAATGAGACAACATATTTACCAATACATCTGATAAGGGATTAATATCCAAAATTATAAAGAACCTACAAAACTCAACACCAAAAAGAAAAACAACCCAATTAAAAATGGGCAAAGGACCTGAATAGACACTTCTCCAAAGAGGACATACAGATGGCCTATAGACATATGAAAAGATACTTTTCATTAATCATCAGAGAAATGCAAATTAAAACCACAATGAGATATCATCTCAAACCTGCCAGAATGGCTATCAGCAATAAATCAACAAACAAGAAGTGCTGGGGAGAATGTGGAGAAAAGGGAACCCTTTCGCACTGTTGGTAGGAATGCAGATTGGTAAACCACTGTGGAAAGCAGTATGGAGATACCTCAACAAATTAAAAATGGAACTGCCCTTTGACCCAGCAATTCCACTTCTGGGAATATATCTGAAAGAACCCAAGACACTAATTTGAAAGAACCCTTGTGTTCATTGTAATATTATTTACAATCACCAAGATATGAAAAGAACTCAAATGTCCATCAGTAGATGAGTGGATAAAACAATGGGATATTTATACAATGAAAAACTACTTGACTGTAAAAAAGAAGAAAATGTTACCATTTGTGACAATATGGATGGAGAAAGACAAATGCCATATGATTCCACTCATGTGGAATCTAATGAAGAAACTGAACTAACAAAAAAAAACCACAAACAGACTCATAGATGGAGAGCAGGCTGACAGCTAAGATGGAGAGAGGAGTTTAGAGAGTGAGGGAATTAAGGAAAAAAAGGAAAAGGACATAGTTGTTGGACATCAACAACTATGTGGTTATTGAACTTAAAGGGACAGGTAAAATTAAATTATCAAATAGGAGAAGTGATTAGAATATGTTACAATTAAGACAAAACAAAGTTTGGGTATAAAATGAAACAAAAATGCTTAGAAAAGACACCACCTTATACAGAAACATTATACAGAAAAAACAACTTAAAAAATAATTGTAAAAAAATCACTATCCCCCAAATATAAATTTATGTATAAATATATATTTAAATATATGTATAACTACATCAATTTCAAACACAATAGGCTTCTTTAAGGAAAGATGCAGAGAGGCGTGGAGGAGGGACATATTGTGGGAAAGAAGGGAAGGTTCAAGTTAAGGGATATGTGTGTAAAGGATCCCATGGACAAGGACAATGGAGGAGATTGTGGGATAGGGTTGGGCAGGGTAGGGTAGAGGAATGGGGGAAAATGAGGACAACTGTAATTGAACAACAATAAACTTTTTAAAAATCAGGGTAAAGGACTTAATTTCTCAGGTAAAATTTTCCCCTCATAAATAGTTTTAATATCAAAATTCAGATGTATATGCAATAGATGAATAGTGGTATGTAGGTGACTAACAGAATGAAGAACAAAAATTCAATATGGATGTAAAATATTTAAACAAGATGATGAACTAATATTACCTCATTGGACATAGAGAATACAGCACCTAACAATTTCAGGGTGTACATTTTTCTCAAGCACAAAATGGGTATTTACCAAGTCTGACCATAGGCTGGCACACATATTAAGTCTTAAAAAATATCAATTGATTTAATTCATACAGAGGATACTTTCTATACACAGTGGAATCAAACTATATAATGACAATAAAAACACTTAAAATTTTGATATATTTGAAGATTAAGTAATACTTTTTTGGATAAATTTTAGGTCAAAGAATAAGTCATTACATAACACGTGTATAAATGACAGTGTCAGTATATTTTGAACTAAATGAAAGTAATATATATGCCATCAATGAAGCTAAAACTGAGATTTAGGGAAAATTAAAATTTAAATACATTTGTTAGAAAAAAATGTAGCATATAAATGGGTATGTCAGCATTGACTTCAAGAAGCTACAGAACACAGCAAATTAAACCAACTGTTATTACTAAATTTATGGAAGAGAAAAACAAACATACTTCATCCAAATTATACATAAAAATATTTAAGAAAGTGAAGTATCAATTTGTGTAAAACTCTATTAGGAAATCAGGTGATGAAAAAAGAGCTCTTTGTTGTGATAGATTATCTAAAAAAAATTTAGCAGCTATACCAGTTAACAGTGAAAACCTGAACAAATTTCCTGTAAGATGAGAAACAAGACAAAGATGGATTGAATTGATTCACCAACACAAAAAAAGCATTGTCTCAGAGGTCTGAGTCTGTAGGAAAGCAAGGAAAAAATAGTAAATAAACATAGATTATAAAGGATTAAAGAAAACCAACATTATTCATAGATGTCATATTTGTTTTTGGAGAAAATCCAAATATGTTTCAGGATAAGCAGTTAGAATTAAGCAAATTTTGAAATGATACTGAATATAAGTTGAATATAAAAAAAATTGGTGCCAGCATAAAACAATTTTAAAATAATTTTTGGAAAATAAAAATTTAAACACTACCATTTACAATGACAGCCAAAGCTCCAAGATCTTATAAATAAATTTAATGAAAGGTGTGCAAGAAACAACAAAATCTATCATTAAGACCATTGAAGATGTTAGTTAAAATAAGTGATTAATACTCCACATGCATGTTTTGAAAGAGTATATTGTAAAAATGGCATCTCACAAAATTAAGTATAGATTTCATGAAATCTCTGTCAATATACATGGTGAATATGTGTGTGTTTGTGGTAATTAATAATTTTATTTAACAAACATATAGAAATGTATAAGAGCAATATATGAAAGAAAAACATGGCAGGGGAAACTCATTTATTAAGTATCAAGATATTTTAAAACCACATTGATTAAGACGGTGCAAAATTAACATTGGGATACCAAGCTAGAACAGTGGACTAAAATATGAAATACTAAAAATAACTAAATGGGTAACTAAACAAAGAAAGAGCACACTAACATTTAATTTATGACAGAGTTTATACTTAATGCAATAGCAAAAAAAGTTTGTTTTCAGTAATTAGTGCTTAGTTAATTAGAAAAAGAAAGGAAAAAAAAGAAAGAATTTTGACTACTACTTTACAACATACCCCCAAATAATTCCAAATGGATAGTTGAAAAAGGTGTGAAGCATAAACATTAAACTTTTTTGGTAAATGTTCAGGTAGTAAATAAATGGGGCTCTGCCTGCCATGAGATCTGTTGCATCTGCTCACCTGTACATTTGTAGAGAGAAAGCAGCCATACACAGTATTTAGAGACGGACATGGATGGATTTGACCTGCAGGCCATAATAATGGAAAATGTGTCCATGACTTAGTTTTAAGAAAGATTAATTGAAAACAAAACAAAAAAAGTTAACCTTAATAAAAAGATAAAAAATATTGAATACATTTAAATTAAGAGCTGTTCTGTATCAAATGACATCATTTGTTACATATATACTATACGTAAGTAGACATATGCATTTTATATACTTATATAGTGTATATATTCATATATGTATCTATATGTGTGTGTGTGTGTATACTATATACATACTAAAATGCATGTTTTGGTGATGCGTGATCACCAACCGGCAGTGACTGCGGAACACTGCGGATGGCTCATCAATGCATGAGAAATGAACATACAGATAAACAGGCAATTTTCTTTGGAGAAGTAGGGACGGAGTGGCCACCCTTGATAGGCAAGGGCACCTTGTCCACCCTCTATAGTGGAGGGCATGCGTTCTCCTGTCCCAGCAGGCCTTTTATTGGGTTCGTTTGTACAAGAATTCAGGTAAAGCTCATTACTCATTGCAGGGAAGTAAGGATCAAATAACAAGGAACTCTGAGAGCCTACATTGAGTCAGTGTCAAAGAGCTGTAAAACTTTGAGGAACAAACTTACTTCCTCCTTGGACCCTTCTCATTCAACTGAGTGCATTCTAAACAAAGCAGGTTTCACAGGATTTAACACATTCTTTCTTAGGCCTGATCACCAGGAGAACCCACCCTTTCTAGTACACCACCCTGTCATTGTTTCAGGCTTAGGTGGAGCAAGGGGAACTAAGGCAATCAAGAGATAATGAGATTTTCTCGCAGACCATGAGCACTCAGCTTTGTCAAAGCCGAGGGGTGAGGGTCCATCACCCCCTTTTTGCCATAGCCCCCAAAGTCCTTCCTTGGGGATCTCCCACGTGATCGTGCCTGTCTTACGTCATTCCCCCCTTGGGGAATCTTACCCATCATTGGCTAACCAAACAAGCATTGGGGTTCAGACAGGGTGAAGTAAAAGGAGCAGAAGTGGTGATCCTGCCAGGGAGATAAGCTTGTCTCCTTGGCGGCTTATGGTTCCAAGGTTGTTCCCTTAGCCTTAGCCTAGTCAGGGGTTACAGCTTCTGATACGAGGCAGGGCGGTTCCCAACATTTAGGAAAGTTTATAGCAATGTTATTTTATTAGCAACATCCTTTAAACAGACACAGAACTGAAAAGGAACACATAATACTATATGAACATGAGAGAAGTAAATATGAGAGAATTAATATTAAATATTAATGTTGAGTGAAAGAAACACCAAACAAAAATATACATGATATGACTTTAAAACAGTCCTAATTAATCACTAATTAATTTTGGAAGAAAGTTGGAGTAATGATGGGGGAGAAAATTTGTGGTGTCCCATACACTATTTATTGACCGGTATGTTGTTTTTCACTCTGTAATAATCTCTTTAGCAGTATATCTTGATTTGTACATTTTTCTCTATTTGCAATAAATGAAATCTTATTCTTTGAGAGGAATGAATATATGTCATCTTTTCCCCAATATTCCTTACAGTTAAAATATCCAACTCCTTTATCTTTAAGGCTATATTTTGCAGTGGTTCAGAGCACAGTCTCTAAAGCTAGAATTCCCAAGTTCAAATCCTGGCTCAGCTTTGTACTAACAATGTGATCTTGGGCAAGTGAATTGATTTTTTGTGCTTCAGTTTCCTTAACTGAAGTAACAAGGATAGTGTCATGATTTTTGTTGAGAACTGCATGCAATACTATATGGCTATCATATAGAGCAAGGCACAGAAGAAGGCACTATGTTTGAGTAGATTTTTCTGTGTTTCAATTCTTAAACATTTTATTCTTACCAGATTATAATCTTTAATACATTCAAATATTGTCAGTTCTCATGGCTTTGTCATTATAGGGACTTTATCCAGTAGTCATTATCTAAATATGGTAATTATTGAAACATGAAATTTTTAAAAAATTGATGAAGCTTGCTATTTTATAATTTCCAGTATTATCACAGTATATTTGCATACATGTATATGTTTTAATAACCCATTTTTGGTCTATAAATTCCCAACATAAATTAGATTCAAAATTAAGAGAAGTTCATTTTCTACCCACTCCCCTTTTTTTTTTGTGGGAGTAGCAACTGATTCTGTTCAGTCAGTAGCACATGAAAAGAAGAGATCACAAGAAGCCTGCCAGCTTGCTCTTCAGTTGGACATCCCATAAGTGAGCCATCCTGTGGCAGTGAGCATCAGGCTTTGCTTGGCAAAGTGCAGATTTCTTCCCTTGGGTCACTCTGATCTTGTTTAAGGAATCTTGGAGAATATTCTTTTTTATTTAACATGGAAAAGAGTGCTTCACTTTTTTTGTCATGGTGAACACACAATAAATAATCAACTCTGTTAGTGAACTAATGGTGTTAGTAGTAAAACTATAAGGATAATGGGGCAGTCAACCAAGCAATTTAGACCCTAGCAATTCGTATTGATTTACTGTAATAACACACCAGATGACCATTCAACCTCATTTGTTGAGTGTGCTCTAGAGCATCTTAAGAGTATTTTGGTGACCTACAACAAGAGCAAACAAAACAGTGCCTGGCTATCAACAAATCAATAGAAGAAACATTCTGGGTATTCTGATAGAAGAGGAGATAGTAAGGATGGTATGAAGAAAGAGGGGTATCTACAAAACTGACTCATTTCAGAGTACCCCAACTCAGACTTGAAAAATCAGTAATAACGCAGATGAAAGCATAAGAAATATAAGAAGCAAATGTAATCTCCTTCGCCATTTTACCTAGGATCAGCCTTGGCTTTGTGCCTAAGGCTTTTTAGAAAGATATGAAGCATTAAAATTACTAATTATAAGCACACTTCAAACCATTCCATAAGGTCTTTATGATTACACAAATTCAGACAAACTTTCTAATTGCTGCGATGGGATCCTGTGGTGTCAAATATTGTATTAAACCACGGTACTCACATTTTAGTTACTTATGCAAAAACCACATCTGCAATTGATAGAAATATTTATCAGTGTGCTCAATAAAATGAAAAAGCACTGAAGCAAGTAATAACATTTAAAACAAATAGGAAAGCCCAAATGAAAATGAAGCATTTGAATAATTACACAGTGTGTAGCTCAGAATAAATGATATCAAAATCCACTTGTGTTTCAAATCAATAACACTGAAATGTGACAGAATCTTGATGATACTGTATGGCAAAAATTAATCCATAAAAATATACTTGTAAAACATTTCCAGACAATGGAATTTTTTCAGTTTTTTTGCATGAAACAATTGGCTCCTGGAAATGATTAATTTTTTCACAGTTTACTAATACATATAACTCAGACATTTTGGATTAAGGTTCCAGTGTTTCACGTTTGTTTCTTAAAGACTGGAGGAAGGGACTTAGAAGTTTACATTGATTTCAGTAGCCTGCTAAAGATATTTTCAGAGGGTCTTGAAGTTGGATGCATGCTCAGATGTTCTGTGAATCTGTTTTGTTGAATTAAGAATGTTCACAATCTGCCTGGCAGGTGTGGCACAGTGGATTGAGTGCTGGCCTGTGAACCAAAGGGTTGCTGGTCCAATTCTGTCAGGGCACATGCTTGGGTTGCCCTGAATCTGTCCCCTGTTGGGGGGTGTGTGAGAGGCAACCACAGACTGATGTTTCTCTTCCTCTCTTTCTCCCTCCCTTTTTATAAAAATTAATTAAAAAAAAGAATGTTCACAATCATATGTGGGTTCTCTTCTTGGTTGTGCATCTTAAAGTATTTCCAGCAACTCCAGGCTAGCTATTTCTAGCATCCTGAGTAAGGTGTACAACATGATGTTTACACATTGTAAAATGATCACCACAATCAAGGTCATTAATACTTTCATCATCACCCACAGTTATCTTTTGGTGCATGTGTGTGGTGAGAACATTTAAGATCCCTCTCAGAGAGTTTCAAGTACAAAATCCAGCATATTAACTACAGTCACCATGCTGTACTTTGGATCCCCAGAACTTACTCATCTTATAACTAGAAGTCTATGTTCTTTGACCAACATCCCCCATTTCTCCCCACACCAGTCCCTGGTAACAACCAACTTAACTGTTTCTATGAGTTCAGTTTTTAGATACTTTAAACGTGGTCATACAGTATTTGTCTTTCTCTGTCTAACTCATCTCACTCAGTATAATGCTTTCAAGGTCCATTCAGGTTGTCACAAATGGCAGGATTAGTTTTTCATGACTCAATAGTGCTTCATTATATATAACACTTTCTTTATCCATCCATCTGTTGAGGGACTCTTCTTAGGCTGTTCCCATACCTTGACTATAGTGAATACTGCTGAAACAAACATGCGGTACAGGTATTTTCTTCGAGATACTGATTTCAGTTTTTTTAGATAAATACTTGAAAGTGGGATTGCTGGGTCATATGGTAGTTCTATTTTCAATTTTTTGAGGAACTTCCATACTGATTTCCATAGTGACTGCCCCAATTTGTATTTTTACCAACTGTGTTCAAAGGTTCTTTTTTTCCACATCCTTGCCAACACTTGTTATCTCTTGCCTTTTCAATGATGGACATTCTAACGAGTGTCAGATGACGTCTCACTGTGGCTTTGGTTTTCATTTTCCTGATGTTTAGTGATGGTGAGCACCTTTTCATGTAAGTCTTATGACTGACACTCCATTGGTAATTTCCCCATCACACTGATTTTTTTCACATAGTGCTTTCTTAATTGCATCAAGGATCCTTAACATTTGCAAGAGCCCTCAGTAAGTCAACAAATCCATCATCTTGTATTTGTACACGTAAGTTATTCCCATTTCTCAGCTGAAGCCCTTGAAACCCAGGGAATTTGCTGGTGTCTCCCAGTAACACAGCCAGGTTCTGATGGTAAAGATTCCAATATCTGGGTCCTTAGGACAGAAGCCATTTGAATTGTGATGTGGGCATGATAAAAGATAGGACTGTGGAGGACATAGTTTGGTGATCCTAAGTCAGGAAAGTGTATAAATTAGCCTGCTGGGCTGCCATAATAAAGTACCACAAAGTGGGTGAAACAACAGAACTTTATTATCTCATGTTCTGTAGGCTAGAAATTCAAGACCTTAGTGGGGTTGGTTTCTTTAGACGTCTGCCAGGGCGAATCTGTTCTAGGCCTCTCTCCTAGTGTCAGCTGCAAATTTCAGCTCCCTAGCTTGTAGATGCTTCACTCCGATAACATGGCTTCACCTTATTATTTCCCCCTTGTCCTTGTGTGTGTCCAAATCTCCTCTTTTATAGGGACACAAGGCATATTGGATTAGGGAATACTCTAGTAACCTCATCTTAACTTGAAATCTCTTGAAAGACCCTATTTCCTGATTGGGTCTGAGGGGAAGGATGCCAACATGTTCTTTTTTCAATTATAGTTTACATTCAGTATCATTATTAGTTTCCAATGAATAGCATAGTGGCTAGAAAATCATGTTCCTTCAGATGTTTTGAGTACTCACCTGGCCCCATGCATAGCTATCACAGTATTATTGACTGTGTTTTCTTTGTTGTAATCTGCATCTCTGTGATTATTCTGTAATTACCAATTTTCACATCTTAATCCCTTCACTTTTTTTCATCCAGTCCCCCAATCTCCCTCCCCTCTGATGACTGTCAGTCTGTTCTCTGTATCTGTGAGTCTGTTCCCATTTTGTTTGCTTATTTTGTTCTTTAGATCTTTTGAAAGGATACATTGCCATCCACCAGAGTCTCTCTCTTCCAACTCTATCCCCTAAAACTCTGGAGTTCAATGTATACTTACAAATGTTCTTTAATGCAGCAAAGAGGATCTGTAGTTTGGCATTTGCGAGGAAGAAAAAGCTTGAATTGCAAACACAGACACAGGATAAGCACACATAAGCTGAACAACGTGAAAGCTCTGGAGATACCACCTGTAATTTGGTTTTCAGTTCTGAGCTTTCTTGCCAGTCCTCAATTCTTTGTGTGGCTACGTTCAGCCCTTTCCTTTCTCAGGCTACACGGCACCTTCGCTCAGCGCAGTGGCCCTAGTGTTCCTCTGTGCCAGCAAGCCCTGGCATGCGCCCAGCAAACACAGCTCGGCGCGGCAGCGGCGCTCTGACTCCAGTTTTCAGGTGCCTTTAACTGTCCTCTTGGGACAGAGGAGAAGCAGCACTCAAAAAATAAATAAACAAATAATTTCTTAGGGGCCAAAGAGCATTATATCTGAGCAAGAACTAACTAGTCAAGAAAAGGAAGAAAGATCTTAAATATCCAGCGTTGGGAATTATTTAAAATGGGAAGAAACTGCATGCATCCTGGGGGTATTGTAAATGCAAGAGTGATTTTTTTCTCTAAGTCTCAAAGATGTTTATTCGGTCACTTGAATCTAGTCAAAGAGCTTTATCAGTGCTTTGATCAACGGGTAGATTTTGAGAACAATAAGAAAGATGGTTCCACGTGGAAGAATATGCTGAATGAAGAGAGGAGGGGCTAACTTTAGAAATTTAATGTCTCAGTTTTTTCAAGTCCTTGTCTGATTGTAGCAGGAATCAACACAAAACATCTATTCCCTGTTCTACTGGTATATGGGATTTTTTTCCTTAACATGCCAAGAAGAATTATGTCCTGGTTACAGTTGATACCCACATTGGCCAGGTGTTGCAGCCTATGCATTTGCAGTTGGAAGAATCAGGTATGTACTCTGGCATGGGATACACGGGCGTGTTACCACTCTGCGCACGTTACCGCGCTGTGTGACCATGAGCAATCAGCTTTACAGACTGGATCTTCCATGCAATTAGTGCTATATTCATACTCACCAAGGTAAAGTGGTGGGGCTCCTCAAATAGGAGCAGACCACTTCCAACCCATATCACAGATGTCACATTGCAGATTTGCTTCAATTGCCTTGAGTGATATGTTGGGATTCTGGATAGACAAATGCATTGATTGGCATTTTAGATTTCAAAACTCTTAGTATTTAAAAAACAAAGTAAGTCTTCCCCAGGCTTTTATCTTCTAGTCTATATATTTTACATTTTATTAATGTTAAGAATTGGAAAGATTTGTGCTAAGTGAAATAAGCCAGGTGATGAAAGAAAAATACCATGTGATCTCACCTGTAAGTGGAACCTAATCAACAAAACAAATAAACAAGCAAAACATAACCAGAGACAATGAAATAAAGAACAAACTGACAGTAACCAGAGAGGAGAAAAGAGAGGGATAATGGGGGAAAAGAGGGGAAGGGTCATCAAGGAGCATGTATAAAAGACACATGGACAAAGCCAAAGGGGGGTAGGGTCGTGAGTTGGGGGGATGAAGACAACTGTACTTGAACAACAATAGAAAATAAATAAATAATTAAAATTACAAAATATTCAAAAAAAGAATCACTTGTTTCACTTATCATTTATCACTTATTTGCAATTCCAAGGTTAAAATTTTCTAAAAACCATGTTTTCACTTTTTATAAGTTGGAATCCAAACAGTTTTAGAGACAAAACTAAAGTTGGCCTGACATGAGACTATTTATAGTCCTTTTTCCTTTAATCTTACTTTCTGCAATTATTCATATATTCCACTGCCAATATAATATGTGTTTGATCATGTGATGCTACTTTATGCTGAGGTAATACCTTATATATGGTCTCTGCCCATCACTGTTTTTCTAAAATTCTGACAATTCTGAATGCCAAAACATAATATATGGCCTGCAAAACTTTTAATGAATTGTGAAACACTGAAACTGTCTTATACTTCTTGAAGCAATATACATTTTAGCACAGATAAAACTAGTAAATTATAAAACACAAACACAAACCTGAAAATAGTCAGGTTCTGACCTAGCAAAGGTTAAGGCACCTGGAAAATTGTGGAGAAAAATTTAGCAATGTTTCTGCTAATCTGTTTTAAGACTCCATCTTCCATTTAAATTGTGTAGTTTTTGTGAACATAAGCTGTCATCCTAATGGCAATTTTTTTACCTATAAGTAACAGGATGGATGCTGATATGATGTAATAATAGAAACTTACTTGGATGTACATTACATGTAGTCACCCCCCACCCCTGGGAATTTAAGGAAATTAGTCATTCTTATACTTTGTCTCAAAATGCTGTCTAAGAAGTTTTGTCAAGTTGGGGACAGAAGAGTGGAAACTGTCTGGCAGAATCAGAAATCAGTTGGAGTTTGGCCCACTTCTCAGAGTGAACCATTGTGCCTGTGTAGCCACCTTCACAAATACAATAGAAGGGCTTGCTCTCATCCATTTTACTCATAATTTATTAAAGGGTTAGCTAGTTTAGTTAAAGTAAAAAATAAACAAAACACATAGAGATTGGGAGAGAAAGATATGTTTTATTGACCAAAAAGACCTGAAGATTTTATAGATACATTAATGAAATTAATGAAATTTTAGTATCATTCTTATATAGAAGTTTAATTTTCAAAGTTAATAGTGTAAATGAACAAAAAATCTTTATAACATCAACAAACAAAAATAACATTTTAAAATTTACCATTTATAATAGCATAAAAAATGTGAGGAACCTTTTCAATTTATTAATGGGAAATATATATTCACTATTATTGCAAGTTGCTAAAAATAATTATTAAATAAAAGGCCAATGCTTATGAACAAAAGACTCAAAAATAAATGTACAAAAGTTATTTTAAAATTGATCTGTGGGTTCAAGTCAATTCCAAACAGATATTAAGTGTATTTCAGAGAAATTTTTATAATGGTACACAAAAGATTCTTATGTAGGCTGACAAATGAAAACATCGTAGAAGGCTTAAACAGCAGGCATTTATTTTTTGTAGTTCAGGAGGCTGGAAGTCTGAACTCAGGGCATCACCATGGTCAGACTTTGGTAGACTCTTTTCCTGGCTTGCAGATGGTACCTTCTCACTGTGTCTTTACATAGTGGAGAGAGAGAGAAGTCTCTGGAGTCTTGTGTTCTTCTTGTAAAAACACTAGTTCTAACAGATTAAGATTACATCCTTTTTCACTTCATTTAACCTAATTACCACCTAAAAGCACTATATCTAAATATAATTTCTTTGGACATGAGAGCTTCAACTTACGAATTTAGGGGGGACACAATTTGGTCCATACCATTATCTATGAAAGCCAGTGTGTGTGTGTGTGTGTGTGTGTGTGTGTATGATACACTAGTTTACCTTACAACTTTTTGGTGAAAATTATGGCAAAAAATTAAACAATCTAACAAAAGTAAGATACTCAATAAATATTACCTACCTGATTTCTCCTTTTATGCATCCAGAAATCATTTTGCTTTTGTTTTACATAAAATGTAGTGGGGCATAACATACATTTATGTTAATTTTGTGAAAGAAGACTTACACATTGCAGGGCAGAAAATGGCAATTATTTAAAAAGAGATATGTATTAACACATTTTTATTCCACTTAATACCAAAGGTTGGAATAAAAGAAGATGGATTTTTAAAGAAAGGTGACCCTTCTTAAAGAAAATATTATTTAATCCTAGTGTCACAAATCACATTGCAGAGTATTGGTAAACTCCAACGCAATGCTAAATAAAAGTTTTGAATGATTCCTTTATATTTAAGAAACTATATTGAAATCTTGAATTTTAAGTAACTATACTTGAAATCTTGAAAATACAGATTAGTAATATCAAAATACTGACATAAAGCATGTACAAAATGTTAAAACTTAAAAATTTCATACACACTAAACATTATTTATATGTAAAAAAATTACATGATTTGAAGAGAGTGCTTCATATCTATATATCATATACATGAATTCTTAATAGTTTAAGAGTAACATTAGTATAATTCTTTGCCTAGGACAATGGAAATATCTAAATTTTAAAGCTATGAGCTCCATTAATTGGTTTCATGTTCTGTATTTAGCCAGAATAGCATCTCAAGTGCCTGAAATGATCAGGCTGTGGGCACTCATCAATGAAAACCCAAGATAAGTGCCAAAGTATTTGCATACTTTAGTCATTGCAAAAATGTTATATAATTTAACACATGCCTTATAGGCAGAATACATAAAGACAAGCCAATGGAAAAAATGGATAATGACTTGAATATACAGTTTATAAAAAGAACATTAAAATGGCCTATAAATAAATGAAAAAAATGTTCAATTTCATCAGTCATCAGTGAAATGTAAATCATAACCATGATAAGGTATTTCTGCATACATACCAGAAAGGCTAAAGCCAAAAAGGACATGTGATTGAGAGTATGAAACCAACAGAACTCCACTACACTGTTAAAGAGAGCATAAATTTGATGAACCAGTTTGGAAGTCTGTTTAACAATATCTAGTAACACTTATGTACCCAATATCCCAGCCAACCAAAGATATACATGCTTAAGAATGCTCAGGACATCACAATATAAATTAGCTCCAAAGTGGGAACTACCAAAATACCATCAACAGTAGAATGAATAAGTGATTTGTGATATATCCATACCATGAAACTGAGAACAAAAAATTTACTTAACCACAAAATCTCATGTAAATCTAACAAAACACAATATTGAAAAAATCTAAATACTTAAAAAAGAATAATATATGACTGCATTTATAAGCAGATTACAGAAGTACCACAATCTTGGCAGGATTGGTGACTGAATAGAAACACTGGTGTGCTCTGTACTACACCTGGGGTATAGTTATGCTGGTATGTTCATTATATAAATATTTATCAAGCTGTCTACTTATAATATGTACAGTTTTCCATATGTATTTTATATTCAAATTTATTTAGAGGGATTGTATGCCCTACTGAATTGCTTGTCAAATATCCTTGAAAAGTCAAGAAGTATTTTCCACTGAAAAATATCATAGTCATATGTCTATGAAAAATATCATAGTCTTCTACCTGATTTTTCATAGAGAAAGGGTGTCTCAGTCCCCTAAACACAGGGACAAAAGTGCCTTCCCCTTCTCATATTATGACAATAATTTGGGTCTGATAAACTGAGATTTTGTAGTTATAAAGAAAAAGTAAAAAATACAATGAGTATTTTTATTACTACATTTAACTTAATTTCCAAGAAGTCTATCTTGGAAATTATTACATAGACTGATGATGCTATTAAAACTTTATTGCAAAATCACACACCACCAACAACTGCATTTTACAATTTAATGCATACTTTTCTGAAACAGGTGTTTTTGAGGACATCAAGTCATTTCTCACCAGTATTTTTACAAACTTACTCTTGGTTTCTCATTCATGTTAATGACAAAGAGAGGAAGAGGCTTATAAACCATCAATTTCATCGAGTACAGAGGCCATGGTTCTTTCTTTATACCCACTTTTCTTAAACATTCTGGCAATGGTTCTCCCAGTCAGTTTTCTAGCTTTGTTTGGGAGTTCACCTCTGTGGTCATATGGGTTTTCTGTGTGTCCATCTTTTGAGCAATTTAGTACATTAACACAGTGTATAAATCATTGTCACCTTCCTCAATTTGACCATTCCTCCAAGACAAAAATCACTCTTACTTAGGCTCCTTCACTCTTTCTTAGTAAGCTCAGTGCAGTAATGTATTGAAAGTCTAAAATGTGAAAACAAAGCAACAATATGGTGACTAATTACACATGTCTAGTTTGTGGTAATGAGTTGTGAAGGGCATTTATTTAAACATGCCCCCTCTGAAGCAATAGAACATGATTGCAAATGACACGTGTGACGTCCAGCAGTTTTTTTTCCCCAAAAAATGTTTGCAGATATTATACTAGGAAGTGGGAACATGGAGGCAAAGTGACAGCTCCCATCACTTAATGAGACGTTTATTAAGAAACTAGGATGGATAATAAGCTGCAAATTAGCCATAATATAAGTAATCAGCAGAGATGTCACATTGGTAGAGGAAAAATGATAAACAACCAAATGCTCATCCCTGTCTCATCAAAAAGTACCTGCAGTTCATTACTGTCGGTAATTTGCTGGAATCCCAAGGTGTAGAGAGAGGAAGTGTTTTTTTCTAAAGTGCATTCATCAGTGCTGGTCTATGTCATCTCAATGTGCATTTCATAGATTCCTTTAATCACACCTTTGAGGTTCATAATTTTACCCAAGTACCATGGGTGTGAATTATAAAGTATCAGTAGATTCTGAGACTTACAGGATGTATCGGTAAAAGTTAAATGATATTCTAGAAAGAAAATTCAATACTATAAATATTTTCAAGTACTCTCAGTAAGTCCATATACACATTGGGAAAGAAACCACTATTTGCAATTATAATAAAATTCCAGAGTATGTATACATGATAAATAATGATATAGAAGAAAGAGATATATAAAGTGAATTCTTAAAAATGTTCAATATAGGTGTTCTAGAATGATGAAAAATGTCACAGGTATATTTCTTAACTTCATAAAAACTTAGATATTTTTGAAGCATACATGTTTCACTTTCTGGGTTTGTGAGAAACTATTAAAGTTGTCCCCAAACAGCATCTGGCTAGAAAAATTGTTATTTATAGCAGTCAAATTTTCCATTTGTTTGCATCATGAGATTACTCAAGATAAGTATTTCATTCTGTTCATCCCTCCAACCAAAGCACTTGACACAAAGCCAGAAAGACCAAAATAAATTAATAGGTACATTTAAAATTTTTTTTGTCATAATCTCTTGGATATGGAAGCTGGAGAGTACTTTAGTAATCATCACATCCAGCTTTTCACTAAATGAAATTTATGTCCCTACAAAGATTTTTATGTAAATTGAACACTCACCAAGGGTTCCAACACAGAGATACTAAATAAATAGAATTTTACTGAAAGAATAAACAAAGGGAGGAAGGTAGGAAAAAGGAGGAAGGAAAAAATAAGTAAACATTAATTAGGTGAAGTAGTAATCACAAAATAATATTTTGTCTTAAAAGAAACTTCCAGAATCCAGGCAATAACTGAAATGATATATCTGGAATCAGCTCGATGCATTCAATTATTTGCATGTGTTTTGTAATCCTCCATTTTTACCCATTATTGAATCATCATATAAAAAATTTTTTTAAACATTCTTTTTAAACTCACTATATGCTCACTGATCAGTATTTCCTTATACCCACCTGAACAAAACTTTCTAAAGTTTTCCTGATAACATTCCATTGTTTCTTCCAGTATTCTCAAAGAACTATTAAAAATGAGAAGGGGATTATACAATAAAACATATATGAGAAATATTTATGTATTACACACAATCTCATGTAAATACTTATATGCAAATAACATTATACAATATAATATCTCAAGTAGTTTTCATCTGAAATCATTTTCAGCTTGGCATCTTCACTTTGTAATTGTTATTTAAGGTCCTGCCATATCTTTTCATGGCTTGATATCTCATTTGTTTTTAGTGCTGCTGAACAATATCCTATCTGGGTGAACAACATTTTGCTTATCATTTGCCTAACTGAAGGACATTTTGGTTGCTACCAACTTTTGGGAATTATGAATAAAGCTGTTATAGACTCCTTTATGCAGTTTTTTTTTAACATAACTTTCTAGGCCTTTGAGTAAAATACCAAAGAACACAACTGCTGGATTGTATGTTAAGACTGTGTTTAGCTTTGTAAGAAACTCACTAAACTGTCTTCTGAAGTGATTGTACCATTTTGCATTCCCATCAGCAAATGAATGAGAGTTCCTGTTGCTCCAGGTCCTGGCTAGCATTTGGCTATGTCAATGTTCTGAATTTAGACCATGCTAAAAGGCATGGCATCTTGTTTTAATTTACATTTCCCTAATGATTTAGGATGTGGTACATCTTTTTATATGCTTACTTCTATCTGTATAACTTTTTTGGTGAGGTGTCTATTGAAATTTTTACTCATTTTTTTCATTGAGTTATTCATTTTCTTTTTTAACTTTATTTTTATTGTTTACACTATTACAGACGTCCATATTTATTCCTCTTTGCCAACCCCCACCTTGCCCTCATATCCCCTTCCCTCAAGCCATCACCACACTGTTGTCTGTATCTATGATTTATGCATAAATATTCACTTTATACTATTGAGTTTTAGGAGTTCTTTGCATATTTAGAAAACAGCTCATTGTCCTTGCAAAGATTTTCTCCTAGCTTGTGGCTTTTTGTCTGATTCTCTTGCCAGTTTCTTTGTGAGGTGAACATTTAAATTTTAATGCAGTCTAGTTTATCAATTATTTCTTTTATGTATTGTGTTTTAGTTTTGTATGGAAAAAGTCATCACTATACCCAAGGTCATCTAGGTTTCCTCCCATGTTACCTTCTAAAAATATTTTGGTTTTTCATTTTCCGTTTAGGTCTATGATTCATTTTGAGTTAATTTTTGTGCGGAGGGTAAGTTCTGTGTCTGGATTTTTTTTTTTTGTATGTGGATGTCCAGCTGTCCCAGCATCATTTATGAAAAGGTTTTTTTTTTTTTGTCCATTGGTTGCTTGTGTTCCTTAGTCAACTATAGAGTTTTAATAATAATGTATTAATATCAGTTCAGCAATTGAAACCAATGTCCCACATTAATGTCAACAATAAGGGTAAGTGTGGGAAAGGGTAATGTGGGAATTGTCTCTGCTGACAGTCAATTTTTCTATAAAATTAAAACTGATCTAAAAAATAAACTCTTAACTGGCTACAGCATTCATCTTTCCATCTTCTGGAAGATCATTTAAGGTATTGAGAGTAAGAATTGACCTGTACTGAGAGATGAAATAATGGTAAAAAAGTGAGGAGTATGTTTAAACACATGGCCCCATTTTATTATTGTTTGGGGTGGGCTACTTTGTACAGGAGATTATGAAGCTTGGGCTTTATCCACATGTCTTTTAAATACAGAAAATATTGTTTCCCCAAGGAGATAAATAATAATCTGAAAAATAGTCAAAGTTATAGCATTTCATTTAGTCTGTGGCTTCAGAACAAGGTATGTTTGAACTGGCACAAGCCTTTAATACATCTTGCTAGAAAACCTTTATAAGGACTGACTTCCTACCATTTCAAACTCCAGTTTTCCTCTCTTCTTCATTGCTGTAATTCATGTAAAACACCAGCCTCTACCACAGAAAATAAAATCATAAATGACACCTAAGTCATTGTACTTAAAGGTGTTAAAGAGTTAATAAGCAAATTAATTTGTCATCTTCCACCAGAGGAGTAATTAAGCTCCAGAAGGAAGTGAGTAATGAGCAAGCAGGATGTGAACAGAAATAAATAAGTGTAGTCATTAAGAGAGGAAGTGAGTCTAACAAGAGGACATGATGCCGAGTGTTTGTCACCTACAGCACAGGGACACTGCAACTGCGGAGTGGAAAGTATGGATGAAGCCACACAATATGGGTCATGGTTAAGATTTTATCAGGGAGGAGCAATGCCACTTCGATGCTTACATGACAGGTGCCTGGTCACCGGTCACACTAGCTGTTGGCATCAGTAGGGCACTCTCACCAACAGAAATGAGGCATTTTGTTAAGAACCACATGTAGCTAACTACACCAGAAAACCATGTAAAGTTTCTACTTTTTTGAGAATACTGACTGGATCCTGCCAAAGTATCCATCAAACTTACTGAGAAGGCCAAGGTCATAAAATTAAATCTGGAGTTCTTGGAATTTTGACCAGATTTGACATACCTGAAGATGAAAATACATGATCTGAAAATGTCTGCCTCTTTTTTGTCAATTCATGTCTTTTTAGTAAGATGGATATAGTCTATTTATAGCATTATACAATAATCTTGTAACTTTTAGGAAATTCAATAAAAAGGAAGAAATAATTGGGGGTAAATTAAAAGACAAAAATAATTAAAGCACCAAAATGGTAAGTAGACAATACATTAATTGCCAGGTAGAGGGCAGTTTGGGTCACCAAGGATTATTTGGGTGAGTTTCTTGAACAAGGGGTGAACACTAGAAGTGATTTGAGAGATGGGGCAGTAAAGCTGCAATATGTGAAGCTGATGTCATAAAAGCAGGTGCACATAAATGGTAAGGACCGGCAGTTTCTATGGGCAAGACTAGTATGGATACAGGCATGAGCACTTTTCAAATGGAACGGGAAAAGGAAGTGCAGAAATGGGATGTTCCCTTGGACTAGCAGAAAGAACAATTCCACCTTAAATTCAATGTTGCTTTGTTACAGATCTTTTCCCAGTGGTAGCAAGATCATAACCTGCCTGTCTTAATTAATTGATTTCTGATTGTATTATGATCAGTTACCAAATTAGTTCAGAGATGAACAAATGTCTGATAAATTATCCCATTTTCTCTGTTGATCAGAGATATGTGACTTTTTCATACCAGTATTTCTGCTCATCTGGAACAAACTGTTAGCGCCAGGGAGCTAGCAGCAGGCTATGTCTTCCTCCAATTATGCCTTTGGGACTCAGCACAGGGAATAATCCCCTTTATCGCATGATAACTTTGACCTCCCATTGCACTGGCTTTCCTTTTCTGAGTCCTTCGTGTGGGGCTTGGCTGTGTTTTGAAAAGTCAGTAAGTTATTCATTTTAGTTTTTTTATTCATTACTTATTGCCCTATGCTTTTAAATGTAGACTTAAAATTTCCATGGTATTATAAAATCACCCTATAACCTATAACCATTTCCCCATTATTAACATCTTAGATCAACACTGTACATTTGTCACAACTGATGGAAAATGTTGAACGTTACTATTCACTTAAATCCATATTTCATCTGGATTTCCTCAGTGTTTACCTTTTGACCCATTTCAGTTCCAGGATCATCTCATTCAGGACGCCACACTGTATTTAGTGGCCATGTCTACTGAGGCTCCTCTTGGCTGTCAGCTTGAAAATGTTGAGGAGTTCGAAGGTATTTTGTACAATGTATGTTGTTGGGATTTGGCTGAAGCTTTTTCGTGGTTAGACTGTAGTCCTAGGATTTGGGGAGAAGATAATAAAGGTGAACTCTCAGTTTCATTATATTGTATCAACACAAACTATTACTGTTGTTGTTGACCATGAGTACCTGGCTGATTATGTTTCTCAGCTCTCTCTATTGTAAAATTACTCCGCGGACTCCCTTTCTCCTATAGATTTTAGGGGAAAGGTGGCCTGCTAAGCCCACATTCAGTGAGTGAGGAGTTATGCTCTAGATCCTTGCTAGTGGATTATCTACATAAATTATTCAGTATTCTTATTCAGTATTCTTCTGTATGGGAGATTTATTTGGTCTCTACCATTTATTTATTAGATTATTTATTAATACCAATATTGGCACAAGGGTACTTATTTTGTATTTTGAAATATAATCCAATACTACTTTGTTTATTTTTGTGCTTCAAATTATTGCGATTGTTGCCATTAGGAGCATTTTTTCAGTCGGCTCCTGTGGCCTTTTGACATATCATCATCATTGCTTTTTTAATTTAGCTTTTTTAATTTAGTTTTTTTAATGTCTTACTTTCTGGCACTCCAGGACACTCCAGGCTCATCATCTATATTAAATAATAATATTATTAACTAAGGCCCAGAATTTATTCAGATTTTCTTCATTTATACATATAATGTCCTCTTCTCTGATCCCAGGTTCCTGCCAAGACACTGATTGAATTTACTCAACTAAAATACAAGGCTGATGTGTATTTCCTTTTGCTTTTAGTTGTAAAGACTCCACTGATTTCTGATGTTGCCATCACCCCCTTCAATGAGGTTGATTTATACACCTGTAGTATAATTATATTATGTTGTCATAGTCTGTATTCATTCCTGGAATTATCCAACCTCCTAAAATACTTTTCAATTTGCATATATTAAGATTTGCTTTTTGTGCTGTAATGCGATTGACAAATGTGTAATGCCAAGCTTCCCCACTACAATATTGCACAGAATCAGTCTAGTGTTCATCAAGCCCTGAACTTCACCCTCACACCCCAACCCAGTTCCACCAACAACCAGCAATCACTGAACATTCTGTTGTGTCTATATTTTGCCTTTTTCATAATGTCACATAGTTGATATCAAACACCATATAGCTTCTTCAGTCCACCTCTTTCACTCAGCAATATGCATTTAAGGTTTCTCCCTGTCATTCCATGGGTTGATAGTTCATTTATTTTTATCACTGAATAATATTCCAATGTGTGGATATGTCACAGCTTGTTCATCCAATCACCTACTAAATAACATCTCAGTTATTTCCAGTTATAGTGTTAATAAAAAGGCACTTATAAAACATGAGTACCTTTTTGTGTGGACACATATTTTCAGGTCCATCAGGTAAATATCAAGGAGTGTTTTTTTTTTTTTAATTGTGTGGTGAGATTCTTTTCAGTTTTGTAAGAAGCCTTCTTTCTGCTTTCTCTGGTTTTAATTGGTCACTATATATAATTCTATTTTATCTCTTAACTTGTGGTTTATGAGCAATATATAATGAACACCTGTCTGTTTCCTGGTTGTGCTAAAAGTTTACACAATGGTCATAAGTCATCTCCAACAGAGACAACTACTTTATAATCTATTTCTTCCAAAAGTGTTTTGTAAAAAAATATTTAGCAAATTATTTGAAACGTTAATTAAGAAAAAACTGTTCTGGAAATTTGCCCTTCTTCATAAAATGAAAGAAAGTCAACACACACAGAAGTGTCTTAGCTTTAATGTATGTGGTAGTTCTATGTTGCCTTTGTCTTTGTTGAATTAGAAAAAACATAATTAATAAATTAGGTGAGTGTTACAAAATAATGGCCTCCCGCTCTTAGTTAATGATATCCAGTTGGCTATTTGTGAGAAGGAATCATCATAAAGAATCATCATAAATCATCATAAATATGAATACAAATTCAGTAGTGCCTAGTATGTTGTAAATGCTCAATTTGTGATCATTATTGCTCAGTTATTACTATTAGTGAATTAGTCAAGGGCAGATTGAGAATTTCCTATTAATTGTTTTTGTGGGAAATATTTTGAGATCTGTTTTACTTTAAGCTGCACATGTTCATTGTTTTGATGCACTGAGAATAACAGCATCACTTCTGTCAAAAATATGTGACCTCATTCTAATCATGATGATGCCTGAAACAAATATAGATTGAGTATATTTTTCAAAATAGCTAAGCTGTTCTCTTGTAAAATACCACACTCACAACAGAAAACAGACTGAGCAGCTCTTCCATATTCAAGGAAACTAAGGTGCCATGAACATGGAATGTAATGTGAGATCTTGGGCTGACTATTGAGACATTTTTTCCTATAAAAGCTACTGGGGCAATTGGCAAAATATACTTAAGGCCTGTAAATTAGATAGTAACATTGTATTAAAGTTAATTTCCTGATTTAGCTCATTGCAAAGTAATGTTCTTATTCTTTTGAAAAAGTAGTATTTAGGGGCAAAGGGACATGTGCCTACAATTTACTTTAATGATTCACAAAAATAATATGAATATATAGGAAAAGAAATGATGAAGAGGATGTAATAAGTGAAAATATTAACAATTGTGACATCTAAGTTATGTGGGGGTTCTTTGTACTGACTTAGTACTTTTTATAATTCTGAAGTGATTTGAGAAAATAATAATATAAAAATATATTATAACACTAATTTTTTTTCTTGAATTCAGGAATAAGTAACCTTGGCCCGAAGTTGCCAGGACACATAATTCTTCATGTTCTGTGGCTATCTTTTCCCTTTGATAAGGACGTTGGTCACTTCTGAGTTTCTGAACATTGCATATGTAAAAAAGAAAGGCATCTTATATAGCTCATTTTTAATAAAAATGTATCCTCAGAATTTTGCTAATATAATTGTTGATAATGAGATTGTGCTTTCTCATTAGTATAGATCAATGGGCTATACTGAAACAGATTGATTTTGGTGAGTAGACAATTTCCAGGGTTTTTTCCTAATAAATAATGCCAACCTTAAACATTCATTGCATTTGCATCTCTTTTCTGCTTGGCAAAGACAGACACTGGTGAGCAGCTCCCAGGTCCTTCTTCGGTTTCTGATGATGAGTGCCCCTCCCTCTTTCTCTCAGCCAAAGCACCTCCAGATCTCTGCTGTTTATATGTACCATCTTTTCCCTTGAGTTACTTTGCCTGGGTCAGGATAAACTCACTATTAAGATAGAATATTCTAATTATTGCATAGACCCAAAAGATGAAACTTACTAGTCTTTTGAGCCAGTTGGAAATTATTAAACATACATGTTTCTCAAACTGGATGACCTCAAATGTTTGTCTTAGTATGATGGGTTCGAGCTCTACGAGGGCGGAGAGAGCCAAGTACTGAAAGTAGCTCAAGCAAAAATCCATGGTTTCTAACTCTCTGAATCCCCTCTGCTCCGTGCTCCTCAGCTCTGACACTGTACACATCGGAATGAAGCAGGCTTCGGAAGGCAACGTGGGTTTCCAGCGGTCTGAAAGTGCAACAGAAACTGCTTTGAAAATCAGTTGAAGCCTCCAGATAATACTGATATATTGGCAAACCCCAAACTTTTCTGTGTTATAGTGAAATTTTAAATTCCCAAATAACAGCAGGCTAGAAATTGCCTTTATTTAAAGGATTTGCATTGTGCCATGAGGAAACTGATGTACACGCCTTGTACTTTATGACATCTGTTTTCATCTATTATTTGGGAGGATTTAACTATCTTTTCAAAGTAGCAAACAAGTACCTTCCATACAACATGTGTTTAGTTTTAATGCCAGTTATTGCAAGGATACAATGAAAATCTAGCTTGCTATAAATGTAGGAAATTACATTTAGTGTAAAAAGTAAGGGATATGGAAGAAGACTCAGTCCTGGTTTTGTCATGTACCTTACCTTGGACAAGTTCCTTAACTTCTCAAATACACACACACACACACAAAATAAATACACACATTTAAAAATTTTTTAATGAAAATATTTTATAAATTGGAACTAGTAACCAAATGTCAACTAACATTACCCAACCAAAGAAAGTATAGGCCACTAAGCTTTCTACTATTTTATATCTTTCTAAGAAACATAAATGATATTAACAATTTTAAGATTTTTCAAGATAGCAGACCCAAGAGGAAGAGAGTTTAGATTAGTATTCCTCACTGGGTTGTAAAACCTCACATGGCTGTTCCCACATCTGCTGCAAACCTCTCAATTGGTTCAAATAGCAGCGGCACTAATTAGCTGGCAACTGCCTTGCTGGCCAGTCCAGAATTCCTTCTCCAGAATTTGGAGTTTTCAGATTCACTGTCATGCTTTAGGAAAATGTCCTCTATGGAGGTGACAGTAATGTGAGAGAACATTCCCACAGATTAATATCAGAAGGCAGCTAAAAGCAAAATGAGTCTCGTAGCTACAGACAATCTTTGAAAACAAAACCAAAACCAGTTCCTTTCCTGTAAGGTGTCAGCTACCTTTAACCTGCCTCAGCTTTAGAATGGTGTTAAATGAATGTTAAAGAATGCTTTGTATAAATAATACTTTATTTTTTTAAAGATTTTATTTATTTATTTTTAGAGAGGGAAGGGAGAAGGGGAGAGAGAGAGAGAAACACCAATGTGCGGTTGCTGGGGGACATGGCCTGCAACCTAGGCATGTGCCCTGACTGGGAATCGAACCTGCGATGCCTGGTTCGCAGCCCACGCTCAATCCACTGAGCTATGCCAGCCAGGGCTAAATAATACTTTAAAAGTAATAAGTTATCTACAAAGTCATTCCTCTTTTTAAAATCTTATTTTCCCTCTTTCTGTATTTTGAACTACTTTACTGTAGCCTGACTAAAAGGTTACTGGAGCTGATAAAAGTAAAATAAATTAAAAGGATGAGCTTTGGTATTGACGATATGAAGAGCTGTATTCATGGGAGAGCCATCGCTATGTAGATGAAAATTGTATCATTGTAGAAATAGTGTCAAAATAAGATCTTTCAAACTTTTAAACCTAAGAAAAATGGATTTTTATGTAAATTCCCGATGTTTAAATGGTAGAAACAAATTTATTGACCCCATTTACAATAACAATAGCAAATAAAATGAAAAAAATAATAAAGGTAATATTGCAATAGTGATACAAAATTTCTAGAAAAGATATCAGACTTGTGATGTCCTGAGGCAGAGAGTGGGGGCAGGAGGAACTGCAGGAAGGTGGTCAGAAGACACAAACTCCCAGTTATGAGATAAATAAGTACAAGGATGTGATACACAGCATGACCACTATAGCTAATTCTGCTCTATGGCACACAGGAAAGTTGTTAATAGATTTGATCTCAAGAGTTCTCATCTAAAGAATGTATTTTTTTCTTTTTTCCCTTTTTCTTTATTTTCTTTTTATTGTGTCTGTATGAGAAGATGGATGTTATCTAAACCTTTGGTGGTAAGCAGTTCACAGTATATGTAAATCAAACAATAATGTTGTAGCTTTAAACACATACAATAGTAGATGTCACTTATTTTCTACTAAGGCTAGGGAAAAATATTTGTATTACAGATGTTTCTACAACAGTTAAAATATAATTTGGAATTTATTTGAAAAATATGCCAGAATGTATACTAAAAAGTGAAAGACTTTTTTAAACAACACTTAAATTATATATAATGCATGAATACAAAATTATAATTTCCTTAAAGTTGTTATTTTTTCACAAACTGACAAGTAGAATTATTACATTTCTAATGTTAATCGAGGTAAATCTAGTTTGTGTATATGTATGTCATGGTCTGTGTACATGTTTGTATGAAATTTGATGAATTGTTCTTTAAATTTAAATAGAAAGCCAAAAAGTGAAGACTAGCAAGATTCTTCCAAAAAAAGATCAACGAACAATCTTGTTTTAAGAACAGTTAGACATTAAACCCTGGCTGGTGTAGCTCAGTGGATTGAGTGCCGACCTGCAAACCAAAGGGACACCTGTTTGATCCCCAGTCAGGGCGCATACTTGGGTTGCAGGCCAGGTCCCCAGTAGGGGGCATGCAAAAGGCAACCACACATTGATGTTTGTGTCCCTCTTTTTTCCTTCCTTTCCCTTCCATCTAAAAGTAAATAAATAAAATCTTAAAAAAAAAACAATTAGACATTAAAACAGCATGGTATTGGTAGCAGAGGGATAGACAAGATTATAGAATATGGAGCCCAGAAATACATCTGAAACTTTAACATATGCCATCAATAACATTATGGATTCATGAGAAACAGAAACTGTTTAAAACTAAAGATAGAAAAAGTAATTATCCATATGAAAAAGTAAAAATGAGGTACCTACCCCACACATATATGGAGCACCATACATTAAATTCTCACTAAGAAAAAATAATTTGAATATGAAAAGCAAAAAAGTTAAATTTTATAGACAAAATGTTGTATATACATTATATATTTTATGTATTATATAATCTTAATTAATGTTTGTGACTTCTGATATGAAATTAGTTCTTTAAGTATAAGTGTATAAACATCAAGGAAAAGACTGACCAACACAAATTAATTACAGTTAAAAATTTTTACCAAAAGACTCTCCATAAGATCACACATTAAGAAAGATACAAGACAAAAAACTCAAAATAAGGTCATTTGCCACATGTACAAAGGATTAGTACATAAAATATAAACAAGAAAAATAAAAACCAAGTAGAAAATGGACAAAAACTTGGATATTTAACAAACAGAAATGGGAAACATGACATATTATTTACAATTGTTTCACTGCCAAAGTAACAAGTGTGATAGTACTAAGTTATAGAGAAAATGTGAATCAATTATGTCACACATACATTGTTATTAATAGTAAACTTTTGTGAAGGTATTCTGCAATAAAACATGTTGTTGTCTTTTGTAAAATGTTGGCCAGGCAACCCCATTCCTTGACAAATGTATAGAACATTCATAATAGTACCATTTATAACTGCAAAATGCTGAAAAATTTTATTGACAGAATGAGTAAATAAAATGTAATTACACTGTAGAATATTATAGAGCATTAATAAATAATTCACAGCTCTATGCCAAAATTTGTATAAATCTTTGTAGCAGAATGCTGAATGAAAAAAGAAAATTTTAACTTCATATGTATATATTTGCATCCATTTTAAAAGTTCAAATACTTGTAGAATTCAATAATATATTTGTTGGTGAAGGGAAGCCTTCTTGGGTTAGAAGAAGGTGATATGATGACCCAGGAGAGGAGGAGAAGCCAGTCCTGAGCAGAGCGGGAAAAGAACGTTGTAACTGGACACGCGCACACACGTGCCAGGGGCACATCAAAGGGACTGAAAAAGGACCTATCGATGGGCGTAATGGTGTCTGTCCTCTACCCATGTTATTGGGAAGAAATAATCTTTTCCTTTAATACAGTTTTCTAGATTTTTTTGCATAAAATAATTTTTGTTCTCTACTTCGCTTGGTGAATACAAGCTTAATATCTTTTTCAAAGTTATGAATCTATAATATTTTTAAGAGAACCAGTTAAATGTTCATGTTATCATTTATTAGTATTTCACTTCTAACATTTTGAGAAATATGATTTGATATTGTCTAGAATTCCCTAGAAAATTATTCAGAAGAATATTTCAATATGTATAATGCATATGTATACTTATATGTATAGAACTTCTAGAAAAATGTGTTTATAATTTTAACTCATTCATTTTTAATTTTCCACAACATAGCTTCTTCATTAATGCTAAAAAAATAACTTCAGAAGTAGAGTATTGAAAAATAATTTATTCTAATTTTATTCTGTTAATAAAAAAATCCTAACTGATGGTTGTTCTAGCCTTCATGGTTATACTACCACTATAGTGTAAATATCAGGGTGGCGTAGTTGACTCAGAGGAGGAGCCTACATGACAGAAGAAAGATTCAAGAGCAATGGAGAATTTCCAAGTCTTGAAATCAAATCAAGAAACTCTCAACATTAGCTCAGCTGGATTTCAAAACTGCTGTAAAACAGAGGTGACTCATTTTACTTTCTGCTTTTGACTTGACATGTCTATAGCTGTTAAAACTCTTGTCTTAGGCTTATGCCATCATTGTATGTTGGGTGGGATGGCAAGATAAATTGTCTCTAGTTTCACACATTCACAAAAGAACAGAATTTGTGTCCCAGGTGCTATACTTAGCACATTACACCCAGAAACTTCCTCTACACCGAGGCCTAAGTTAGAGGATAAGACTTTGGTTTTTGAGTTTGTGCTATAACGGATGAACTCTTGAAAACTTTGGGAGGAAAATAAGTATACTTACATCCTGGAAGGATGTGAATCATTGGAGGCAGAAGGTGGACAGACTCAAGGTGGTACCGAGGATTCCCACCTCTTGGTGTTGACATCCCTCTATATCTTCTTCCCTTAAGTCTGGGAGCAACCTGTGACTTGCTTGCAACCAATAGAATATGAAAAAGTACATGAGGTGTTACTATTGCTATCACTGTGTTACTTGATATGGCAAAGACAATAGGTTATCACTTTCATGTTGACATGATTGTTTTATATAGAATTCAATGTAGCTAGCAGACTCACTTTGAGTCTTGCTCTCCATTCTGGCTCTGACAAAGCACTTAGACATTGGTACTTTAGTCCAAAGAACATTATGCCAAAATGACTGAGTAAACTTGAACTCCAGATGAGTCCTTCCTGGCACCTTGACTGTGGCCTTGCAGAGGACCCAGCCAAGTTGAATCAGGACTCCTGGCCTAGAAAAACTGCAGGATAATAAACATGTGTTGTTCTAAGCAACTACATTTACTATAATCTGTTACACAGGGCTGAACACTGGTATGATATCTGTGATGGTACTAGAGTGAATAATACTGCCCACTGCTTCTTGCTTGTACCCAGTGGTGGACATATGTTGCCTAAGGCTAACCAGAGTTAAGAGGCACTCTTTTGTTTCTAATAAGTTTCCTATATTCCTTAGAGAGAAAGTGCTGTTCTGATTGATTTTTGCCTATGAGTTTGGGCTTACCATAAAAGAATCTCTAGGAAGTCATTGAAGCAATCAGCACATGCAAAATGGCGGCACAAACACATTAGATTAACAGCTCATCTCCTCCAAGGATACTATCAGAGAAAACAGCTGTAAACATGGCATAAATTCGATTCAAGTTAAGCACAGCAATCTAGTTCAGGCTATTGATCTTGTCCCTAATAAATTAGTGGGTGAATGCCTGGCTGGGCAAAACAAAGGCTGTTGAAAATTCCTTACCTGTAAACACTCTTGGATGATTCCCAGCCCTGATTTAATAAAACAGAGTTTAGGACCTAATTCCTCATTATCCAGGCAAGGGTTTGGTTTTAAAAACAGCAGTTCTTTTAGGACCAATTAAGGCATGTCTTAGAGAGTTCTGTATGGTATACACACTGTTGGAAGAAATGAAATGCATAGATTAAAACAGAAATGAGATTAAGTGAAAGGAATAAGTAAGTACCACTTTTGCTAAATGAATGTATGTGTACTTGTTTAAGTGTTTTTGAGGCAGGGACACTATGTTATGTATAATATGTTTTATTATATATGTTTATATTTGTCCTGTTATATTTATTATAAACATAGATTTGGTAAACTATCATTAATGAAATTATCTGGTGAGTAACAAAATACCGCCTGGTCTACTAGATTCTTCTAGAAAATTGGCAAATGCCGCTGTAAATAACAGAACACTATATAAACTTAGATGTACAGCACTTTACTCTCCAAATGTGGCCTTCAGCAATTTATTGACTACTGAAAAAAACATATGACAGCATGAAGCCAGCAAGCCGCAGATAATAGACTATCTTGAAAGAGGATCCTTTTATTCTACACACAGCAGTAGGTGATAAATGGCTCTAATGTCAGTGCTTACTGTTTTCTTCTCTTCCCCACCTCACAGCCTATATCTCGAATCAGAGACTAATAGCCCCCCAGGAGAAGATATCTTGACCCAACCCTTTCCCATGTGTGATAGCCACGGTTATCAAGCATGTGTCAGTAACTTCCAATAGGGACCATGGGACAGCTTGATGTTTGTCTATCAAAACACTGGGTATTTTGAGCTATAAAACAGATGAAAAGAACATAATGTAATTTATTTCTGTAAATGGGAGAGGTTTTATGATTCTGGAGCCAGAGTTCAGCCAGAGGCCTTCACAGTATTAACTATTTCTCTGAATACATACCCTAAACACTGATATCACCATAAAGGTTTCCCACAGGGAATGGGAAACTAATATTGAAACTACCTTATAGCAAGGCTTATATCAATCCTGTGATTTGAAAAAGGAAACAACATCAATTTCACAATGATGTTGCATCATATGATATTTCTATTGTTCAGTGATGTTCAGTGTGTGTATTTGGTCCAAGCAGGTTTTAGTGCCATTTTGACACAGTTGCCCAAGTTTTTATCAACCTATGCGTCAGCCCAATGGCAAATGGGTGCACATCTTAATGAGCTGAAAAAGAGCCTTATTTCAAGGCTACTGCTATATTAATGCAAGTACTAAGTTTCCCCTTAAGAAAATATATAACCTTGATTAATAACCTACTGCTATTTATTTGGTTGTCATTAAGAAAAGAGTTTCTGGCCTCTTTAAGAACTTAGTGGTGATAAGAGTTACAAACTTCCATTTATAAAACAAAAAAGTCCTGGATATGTGACACACAGGATAGAGAGTATAATAAACAACAATATCATAAAATTACTCTATCCAGGGAAGCTATATTTAGAATGGAAGGGCAGATGCTTCCCAGGTAAAGTCAGGTTAAAGGAGTCCATCAGCACCAAGCCCTTATTATATGAAATGTCAAAGGGACTTATCTAAAAAAAAGAAGATCAAAACTATGAATACTAAAATGACAACAAACTCACAACTATCAACAACTGAACCTAAACAAAAGCAAAAGGAAAAACAAACTAAGCAAACAACTAGAACAGGAACAGGATCACAGAAATGGAGATCACATGGAGGGTTATCAGTGGGGAGGTGGAGGAGAGAGGTTGGGGGGAAAGGTACAGGCACTAAGAAGCATAAATGGTAGGTACAAAATAGACAGGGGGAGGTTAAGAATAGTATAGGAAATGGAGAAGCCAAAGAACTTATATGTAGGACTCATGGACATGAACTAATGGGGTGCAGAATGCTGGATGGAGGGGGAGAAAGGGGAGAAAAATAATGGGACCACTGTAGTAGCATGTTAAAATAAAATATACTTAAAAATTACAAAAAGAATTTTGACAGATGATTACTCCATTTATTATGATCACTTTGTAAGATATATAAACATTGAATAACTGTGCTGCATACCTGTAACTCATATAATATTGTATGTGAACTATACTTCAATAAAAAATCTTTTTAAAGGAAGAGAAGTGATCTCTTCCATTATTTTTAATTTTTATTTGTCCTTACACTTTATAATAAAAAACTCTTTCTAAAAACTTCTTACAGCCTTAAAATGTGCACTTAAGATGTATAATTATTGCACAATAAAATTGATGTTATTTCTCTTAAAAACAATGACTGTTTAAAAATGTTTATTAATCAATGTCATAGTAACTTTGTCATTGTCATCAACGTCACTTTATACTTAATAGTAAATAAATATAATTTTTTTTTAAATTTAAAGAACATTACAGGGCTGAGAAACCATTTTGACAAAGGGACTGAAGAGCCATAATGAAGACAGATAGCAATTAGGGCACTTGAATCATTTAATAAAGAGAAGAGATTAAGGGAGTCCAGACCTCGTTAGGAAAAAAAAAAGTGAAGAGTGGTATGACTGGTAATTAGTGGCAGCTACCATGTACTGCCGTCAATGTGGGTTAATGCTGCCCAGGTTCATTTTTGAGGAGTAATGAGCTTTTTATTACCCAGCAGCTGGGGTAATGCCAGCAGAGCCTTGAGCTGTCAGGCCCTAGGAGTGTCTCCAAGGTGAAGAGAGTCAGTATGAAGTGCCTTTCCTGTGGGTGCACATCCAGGAATAGATCGGCAGGGAGAGGAAGGCCTGATCCCTTCCTCTGAGTAGGATGGCGTGTGGAAGGGTTGTTTCCTCTCCAGAGTGCCCCGCTGGCCTGGCTGAGGATTCCACTAACTCCACGTTTCAGAGACAACAAGCAGAAGAGCCCAAATGGGCCCAGGGAAATGTCAAAGGGCGCTCTGCAGCAACTTTGCCAAAGCTGCTGGATGTAGCCACACCTGCTTTGTGGAGGTGGAAGGGCACTGACCACAGCCCCTCTGACCCCTCGGAGCTCCTGCGGCTCCCACGCCTTCTCTCTAAATCTCTCTTTTGTTGATTGCCAGAAAATGATCCCATGTAGAGGCGGCCTCTGTGTGAGTTCCATGGGTATTTTAAGGAAGCTGCTTGGCATCTTGCAGGCACTTACGGAGCCTGTCACCTGGAGAGCAGGCACTTCCAGAGCATGGGGCTCACAGCGCTTCGGGTCTAGCGTGCTGCCGGAGTCACTCCTGGCCCCTAGAGCAGGTATGTGTGATGACGGCCTGCTGTTCCTGCTCCCTTTGTTCAGAGGGCAAAGGCTCCAGTCAGCATAGTTACGACTGAACTTTGGAGATCCTTCAGGTAGGCCAAAACCCCAAATACCGGTCCTAACTCCCCCGTGGATGTAGAAAGGACATAAGAATGGCACTCATTGGCTCCTCCAGCCCAGACAATTCATGCAGCTCCTCAGGGGCTCTCACAACTTCCAAGCCTCTCTATTCAGTCTTTCTGTTGTTTGTTGTCGAAAGCTGTTCATTTAGTGTTCAATCATCTGGCAGGAGTAGTTGCTCTGTATGTATGTGTGTATTTGATTTTGCTCACAGGAAGGGACAAAGTCCGCCTTCCCCTAGCTGCTGCCATCTTGGACCTCCCCAGAGATATCTGTACTTTTGTCAGTTGGCAAATACATCCCCAAGGAGAAAATACAGATGTGAAAAGAGTGTAGGGGTTGGAGCAAGGTGACTACTCCTTGCCAACACTACCTCAATCACAGACAGATCTATTACCGCCCCTCTTACCTATTGGTGTCAGTCACTATCAATTCTCTCCCCCAATGACTTCCACTAGATGAACCGAGGTCACATCTGTTGTTGATTTTTTTATGTGTCTTTTTCAGAGTTCTTGTTTTCTGATTTCACTCATGGACTAATAACCTCAAGCATAAACTCTGTGTGGTCCCCTCCAGATCAGCACTTGGATAGCCCAGAATCGCCATGTAGTATTTAAAATGTGACAGGTTTCACTTATCAGAAATATTTAACACTGTAGCCCAAAGTGAGGAAAGGGGGTAAACACTCACACCACAGTCCTGCTTGAACTCTGACATGCCCTGGGGCATCTGCCAGGCTTTCTTTTCTCAACTGGAAAGGAACTAAAGAAATAGTTTGGGGATATAAGATCTCACTGTCAGAGGGAGGACAAATGTCAGAGTTTGTTTTCTTTTTCCAAGCCTAGTCACATTACATAAACTTGCTTAAATATGTTCATATACTGACTAGGAAAAAAAGAAAAAAGAAATGTGTTTGTATGTATATATGTTACAGATATGATGCAAGTCACAAATGTGTGTTCTGTGAGTCTGTGAATTTACTCTCTTGCTTTATTCCTTCAGTGATTTTGATTAATATAGCTATAATCGGGAGCACTTTAATATCTGGTAAGTTTAAGAAACATCAAAGAATCATGAAATGGCTTTATTTGGTTACAATCCTTTTACTCAGTTCATAAGTAAGAATATTCATCAGCCATTTGCTATCTCTTAGCTACGTACTATGTTAATTATTTGAGACATAAAGGGAATATTTAGGTCTCTTTAATTTACATAATAATTAGCAAGGTTCTTATAGTACAAATAGCAATATTGTAAGGCAAAAAATAGTAAGTACCAAGATAGCAATATAGACAAAATACCAGGAAGCAGTCACATATTCAGTGTGACACTCTCAACATGATCAAAAAAGCTAAATCACAATTTCATCACTGAATCCTCACCCTTATATAGAAGTAGGCTTATTCAGAAATGCTTAGGGGCACCCTAGATGTCTATAGATAGATGAATGGATAAAGAAGATGTGGTACACATATACAATGGAATATTACTTAGCCTTAAAAAAGAATGAAACCTTGCCATTTGCAATAACATGGATGGACCTAGAAGGTATTATGCTAAGTGAAATAAGTCAGACATAAAAAGATAAATATCATATGATTTCACTTATTTGTGGGATATAAAAAAGAACAAAATAAATGATTATAAAGAAAACAGAAACAAGCCTATAGATATAGAGAACAAGCTGATGGATGCTGGAGGAAAGGGTGAGGAATGGATAAATAGACATAGATATAGGTATATAAAAAGGATGTAGAGAGACAGAGCCTTGACCAAAAAAGATAAGAAAGAAAAGAAAGAAAGAAAGAAAGAA